>VYZM01002846.1:440405-450831 GCA_013398915.1 Dromas ardeola
GGGCGACTGGGCCCGGGCGCTGGGCAGCGGCGGCAGCCCCGGCGGGCTGGGCTCGGCCTGGTGCTGTAACGAACGTGACCTCAGCTCCGTGCCTGTCTGTGTCTCGATAAAGTAGGGGGTCCGCGGGGAGGGCTCGGCGCGAAGGGCAGGGGAACGGCTTCCCATTTTGCTGTTATCGTCGTCGTTTCGTATTTGTTATTTTTCTTTTCCAAAACGGGTTGCTGCGAGGGCAATTTTTGTTCTTCTCCCCTTGTAAACCTGACTCTGCCGACGCACGCTGAGAGTCTGTGTGTGTCCGGGTGTGCTCAAGGTTTTCCCTTAGCGCTGCTGTAGTGCTGGGAGCCACTTGAGATTGTAACTGGGGCAATCTCTCATTTGTGTAATGCCTTTTTAATTTGATCTCCTTTTAATGGGAGCTCTGGGAGAAGAGTTGAAGTGGGCAAGCAGTGGGGGAGAACACGATTATTTCCTGGGAGTTTGGGATTTTACATGACTTTGCTTTGCTGGGTGATCTTTAGTGTCTTGCTTCTTTATTTTCATCATCTGCATGGCATCGTAGTCATTCCCTCAGTCTGCTAAGTGGGTTGGATAGTAAGGAGGCTGAGGGTGGGGGTAGGTGAGAGCTCTTCCAAAATCTGGACAGACCACCTTTCTCTGCTTCTGCATAACCTCTACTGAATGTTCAAATCCCAATTCTAGTCTCTCCTAAATCTGAAAAGGTAGAGCAAACCATATGGTAAAGGATACCTATCACCAGTGCACAAAATCTCGCTTGCTTCCAGGTAGCTTTGGCTAACTGTTCTTCTGGGAATATGAAGAAAGGTGGAGCAGGCCTGGTGGCTAATTCCGTCTGAATTGGGCTTCCCCTGCTTATCAATACTCCTAAGTTTGCAGTACTATTAAAGCCCAGCTACTTTGCTGTGACTTGTATTAATTTTTTTAAAAATATGACACACCACCGCTCAGTTTGTATATGCCTTCATTTCTCAGATAGTCTCGTCATCTTGGGTGAATTAGTAAAATACAACTTTTTTGCTGGAGGATGAGGTATAGCAACTTCTCCAAGTTTTAAGTTCTTTCAAGCAGTCCTTAAGTGTTTTCTTGATTCCTGAAATGGATTTTAGAAAGGAAGTATATTCTTGTCTGTGTGCCAGTGGAGTGCACTGTGGAAGCATGTATGAAGCAGGGCTTTTTCAAAAGGCACTGTTAAGAGTTAGATAGATGAAGTTAATTTAATTTCCTTATGAGGTTGGAGCATAATTCCTTAAGGTTTGTTGCTGTGAAGCTCTAATACTCTTATTTCTTTTCAAGGAAAATAATAATTTCCATATTGGCACGTTCCTTTGGTTAGTGGTTCTTCTCAGTGTAGTAAAGAAAGATATCCTTAAATCGGGGGAGAGTATAGCACGGATTAGGGCATAAACTTTTGTTGTGACTTTTTGTGACTATGCATAAACCAAACAAGAAGATATTTTCCTTAAATAACATTTGTACAAAAGTTGAAGAGAGTCTTCTAAAAATAATTAAGTGAACAGTTTGATAATAAATACTAAAATATATTTAGAGGAAGATAAGTAAAGCTTACAAAGTTCTCATACCTTATTGAAACTACTTAATCTAAAGATAAACAAATAAATAAAATAAAAACCACAGATCATTATGCCTAAGTGGATCTTCTGTGCTTTTACTTGCCAAATTGTAATAACTGGGGTTCAGATGGAATTCCTGTATCAGAGATTGCAGAGTAAGATCTTATTTTAGTCAGATTTTGCATAGCACTGTGGGATGCTGTGAATTCTGGGTCATGGTGCAAAACTCACTGTAGTGATGGGAAGGAATATCCCAAGCTTGACTGGGTTCGGGATGAGCTTGGCCATCAGCTTTAAGAAATTATACGTTTGAGATTCATTGCCATAAACTGGGTAAACCAGCTGCCGTAATGGTTCTGGATGAGTTTATAGGGGTTATCTGTAAGGGTTAGCTATTGAACTTTTCCTTGGACCACTTCTTTTTTATGTTGGAGAGAGGTGTCAATAGCTCAGATGTTCTGCAGTGCTGAACAGGCATGAAATTAGCACAGGTAATAGAATTGCATTCCATAGGATATCCTGCAAATACCGGAGAGCTTTAACTGCCGCATTTTACACATGGGGTTACGCTAATATTTCATTTTAATTTGTTTTCTGATTGAATTGTTTAATTAGATGCCATCTGGGATTCCTTTAGCATATAAATTGCAGTCTTGTAATATTTTACCAAGTGTCCTGGAAATGAGAAGGAACAAGAGATGCTTTCATATAAAACACTTTTTAAAGTATGTATTTTTAAAAAGACATTTTCATGGTAAGAAAAGTATCAGACTGAAAAGAGATTTCCAGGTAAGAGAAGTTCAGAGAGAATGAAAGTATGTGTGCGTCGTGTTCAGAAAGAGCAGTGTTGGAAAGGGAAATATGGGTACTGGTATTGGCCAAGAATGCACAAGTATGTACCTGCCATGTTGCACATCTTACACTGCTGTGTATCCGCACTTCTGCAAATGTTGAAGGGTAATAGTTTCTCCGCACACGTTTTCTGGGTGCTGGAAATACTTCTCTGCTTCCTTCTTTCCTCATTATGTGTTAATTTATGTCATCTAGCCTATGGGCGTGCTGTGCAGGAGTCATTCATCTGTATCCTGACTTCTGTGGTAAGGCAGTTTGGTGCGGGACTGGCAGCACTGAAGTCTGCCTGAGCAATAGGGACCACAGAGGTATTTTGTGGAGTGGAAGCATGATGCTGGAACTTGAGCTTAAGCCTGGGAATCATGAATTCTTGGCTTGTGGCCTGCCACAGTTTACAAGATGGTTTTGGTCAAATCGCTTTACCTTTTTACAGTGATGATGAACCTGCATGCTCTTCTCTGTCAGTGTGTTAATTACATCTGAATGCTACCTGGATTCTCCCCTCCCTTGCCCCCCCCAAGTCTTTAGTAGGAGCCATACCTTTTATGCTAGCAGGCAATCCACTGAATGAAACTTTTAGTTTCCACTTCCTTTTGAGTTTGCAAACAAGACTGTGTATTTTTTTAGGTTAATCGTGCATGTGTGTGTTTTTATGCGTGTGAAAGAAATAGAGGAAAAGACCAGATGGATAGTTTTATGCAAAATGCAGTCCTTTTTTATGTCTAACAAAGGTGTGTGGCACATGTATAATCTCGTGCTATTGAGATTTATTGTCAGAAAATTATTTATTATGCTTTAAAGGGCTAAGGTTAATGAACAGTGCGTTAAATGAAATATCTGTGGTTCCAACCTAGGGTTTGAAATCAGTTTTTCTCAATTTTATTTGAAAACAGTGTGCTCTGTTGAGTTCACAAGGAACACACTGGTTCAGAAAACCCCCGAACACTCTCATTTTATTAAAATCAATACAAGAGTGCTTCAAGACAGATCACAACACATCGTTCATCTTAATAATGCATCATGCATTGGCTCTGTCACTAAAAAACTGCCCTAATGTTTCATGTGCAGTTGGAAGGTCATCTGAGCAGGCGGGCTGCTCTTAATCAGCTACTTAGTTTTTAACAAGGACAAGAGGAAAAACACTAGCAAGAAGGGAGCAATTTGCTGTTTTCTGCAGACTAGCTTTAGGACATCATAGGTGATGAGGTGAATCTTTTTCTTGAAAAGCTGTGCTATGGTTAAGCCGATATCACTTCAAACAACTCACGCATGCCATCCTGTTTGTCTTATTATGCAATGTTATTTTAATATTTTCCAGCCTTCTGAGTTTTAGTCAAATGATGTTTGCATTCAAGCATTGTTTTAAAAGATTATGGATTGTGAATTCTATGAAGTGAACTTGCTTCCTCGCCCTCCCTGCCTACCCCCCTGCCTTTGGACCTAAACAGAACTAATAAATTACATAGAGTAGATCAGTTAATACACAGAGTAGATCTAAGTTAAAGTTGTAAACACACAGTTCATTTCTGGACCAGTTGTATTCGTAGTTAAGATCAATGGATGAAACTAAGACATCTGTGTTGTACTAGGACTTTGGTCCCTCATCTTTGCAAGCTGCTGTATCTGTTGTCATAAATGGAATGCCAAACACTGTGTGGACTTATTTGGGAAAGTTTGTAAGAGAAGAGTGGTATGTGTTACCTCTCAACCTGCTGCTTAGAATCATTTGCTCTGTGGATTTACTTCAGCTAATATTAGCTATCCCGTAGTTGGATATCTAATCACCCTCTGTGGTCAGTTGCGGGGTGGAGAGATCTCCAGTGTGGGATTCATTCCCTGTGTCCTGGACAGGTGTTAGGGTGGAATGATTTGCTTTCAGAAATTGTGTATTTTGAGTTCGGGAACTAGGTCAACCCAGATTCTTAATTTTAGCCATCTAAGGGTTTGGATAAGTAAACCCCATGTTTGCTATCTACCCTTTATTTATTTTTTGATCTCAAACATGAGGAAAAATGTAGTATATAAACCTCTGGTTTGTGATAGCTGTTCTTTGCAGCCTGGCTAGCTATCTGGATTCCATAAAGTCAGGCTCACTAGGATTCTCATGGGTGCTCCACCATGTCTCTTACTCTTGTGTTGCTTTCCTTTTGGGAATAATAGATTGTTAAATCCCCCCAGTTTGTTTCCCTCAAGCTCAAAAGCAATTAGGCATGTTTATCACTCACTGCAGTGTATTTATTCTGCTGAGAAACAAATCAGCAGTAGACAGTAGCCCTGGGAACACAGTTCTTGCTCTGCTACGCAGCACGGTCTCTATACAGGCGAAGAGACCCAGTGTCCCAATGTAACTAACTGTAAGGGGAGGAACTACTTGGATATGTAAGACATGCAGGAATAATCCCATTATTTTTTCTCTTTAGGCTGTGACTTCTCAAGTCATTCTAGATTGCCGCATGTCAGTGTGGATTAATTTGAATTTAACTTTCGTGTTCTTCCATGCTTAGGAATGGGTGCACTAAAGAAAACCTTAATATAGTCATTTCAGCGAGAAGACACTGAGTCTTAAATTGCTGTAAATTTTCAAACATTGCTGGAGGTTCAGATATTTCAAGGACCATCTACTGTAGACTTAATGATATTGGCTATGTTGACTACGAATTGGTAATTTATTGTTACTGTTATTAAAGTTAACATTTTTGTGCTTTTGATACCTTTATTTCTTTTCTAATTATATTCTTTCATGATGGTTCCTCCACCAAGGATTTATTTCTCCATGGTTAGGATGCAGTGGCCAAAACTGAGAAGTGGTAGTCTGGTCTTATTAAGGTAACTGTATTTTATTGCTGGAGATTGAATGATTCCTTTCATGATTAAAGTAATTTTTTCAGAATGAATTATTTTCTTTTTTTTCCTTTCCTGATTGTCAGCTAGATTGCTCTATTAATTCTTCAGGTTTATACAATGTCAATAGCATGCCAGTTGCCTTTATTTTTTTTTTTGAAATTGTCTCTTTTGAGCCAGAAACAAGAAAAGTTTTATTTGGCTACAAAGTGAGAGTGAATGGTAGCTTTGTAGTTGGAAAGGGAATTGACCTGGATTCTGTTTTCTTCAATCTAGACAATTTCTGTAGTTCACATGAAAGTCTTCAACAAAAGGTTAAAAAATGAATCAGGAGCAGAGGCTGGAAACTGTGACTTCTATGCCCTCCACAAGCTCTTTTATTGCTAAGCTGGAGAATTTTGCCTTTTCTCCCTGAAAAAGTTCATTTTTGTTGACGTTTGTTATCTCTGCATAATGGCACTGCTTCAGTGGAAAGAGCGGATTGTGTACTACAGTCTTTGAGCAGATGATTTATGGGCTGTGCAGAGATGGAGATAGCTATTCTGCTTAAGGTTCTGGACTCAGCTCAGTGCTTCATTTATGCTGGCTAGGTATCACTTTGGAAAATGTTGCTCAGGTTGACACGAGCAGCCTGCAGCTGTGCAGAGATTCAAACTTAGGTCTTTTGACTTTCTGCTAGACTGTTGTGCCCGTGTACTAATGAGTGATTTTATCTACATGACCAAAATATAGATAAATACATATGAAAAGAAACATAAAGCAAGACCTACGCATAGCTGCTGGGAATTGTGTATTATGTGTGAGATCAGCTTGGTCCCAGTGTCATGTTCTCTCATGGCAACATCTGCCTTAACAGTCCAACCTAAAAGCCATTCTTTCACTTGGGCATACTGTGGCCTGGGGTTGATTGTGATCTGCCAATTAACTGTTGTGCATACAAGGGCAGGCAAAGAGAGCAGTGTGACTTCACTCAGGGCCTAAAACTCAAAAAAGCTTTTGCTCGGAGGAACCTGGTGCCGAGGCTACCCGTATGATGTGATGTTTCTGTTCTTGTTTACTGGGTCAGAAAAAGACGGCTGTATCTGTACTCAAGGTGCACTCTGTATTTCTGAAACAAACTGTACGTTGAGTTCAAGACTGTGTTTTGAGAGATGGCTCCTACATGCTAATGGTACTTACTCTCTGTGTTAAATGAACAGGACAGAACTCTAGAATCACATCCCGGTGTATTGTTTGTTTGTGGCTGATGGAGTTTTATTTTTTTTCTCTTGTATGAGCCGAGTGCATATGAAATAGTCCTCTGCCTCCAGTAGTACAGGATCTGGACCTGCAAGTGCATGTCTGCAAAATATGAGGCTTTCCATTATATTATAAAAGCACAGACTGCAAACACTTTTTTATCACTAAGCCTGGCATGGGCTGTGTGGTTTTTCCATCTCTAGGGCCAAAAGGTTGAAGTTGTTGCTTGCTTCTATCTAATGTTGCTCCCTTGCCTGTGACAAGCCACAGAAGCAGTTTAATTTAATTTTGTGTTCAACAGAAAGGTAGTCATCAACGTTATACTATGAAAGCATGCATAAGCTGCAGTATGATGCAATAAGCTAATATTATTCATCTGAATGTTAGAGACATGATACGTAAAGAAAATTCATGGTGATTAAAAAAAGTGAATAAGTGAATATTGGGCTCAGATCTTGAGGCAGCGGAGGCAGTTGTGAAGATAGCTTAGCTGCCTTCCCAAGGATAATGTGGGATCCTTGGTCGCCATTAGAACAGCCCAGGAACTTGATCATCAGCTTTTAATGTTTGGAGTGTGGCAAGGGACATAACGGGACATGAATCATCTTTAGCTGGTTAACAGCTGTCCTCACGTATTGCAACCATAAGAGTTACGCTGTTAGCTATGCTTGGACCAGAGATTGGGGACTGGACTTTGTTTCTGTCTAATGCAAAAGTGAAAACTGACTGCATATCTTGTCATGCCTCCTCCGAGGTGAATTCTTTTTCATTTGACTACTATATTATTTTCCTTTTTAATTTCCCTTATTTTTTATTTTTAAAAATGTCTTCTAGTCTTCCTTGTTTTGTTCACCATGGTCAGAGTCCGATATAATTTCCACCATCTGTGGAGTAATCTGTCTATGCTGTCCTTGGCCTTCCAGTGCTACCTCTGTAGCCTCTTTAGAAATTTCTGGGGTGCTTTATTTTAGGGGCTTGAGAAATAGCTCAGGAACAGGCTGTTTGGTGGGACCGTGTGGGCAGATATGCTGAGTAGACACTGAAATTGCCAGGTACCTGAAACTTAATGCTCTGTCTTCATGGGGCTGTTACCATTAAATCTGTTCTGACTACAGTTGAGCAGTGCAGATGTGTTCTCCGTGTTTCCATTTTCTTCATAAATTTTCCCTGCTCGCTGGTGTTTTGTAACAAAGGTGCTATTTTTTAACTTGATATCCTGAGTTTTCTGAGGCAAAGGCAGAGATCTTTAGGAGCCAAAACTATGATTATAATTATTACAGCTCTCCCAACACCTCCTCTACTTGGCTTTGAAAATGAACAAACAAGAATATTCTTATTTCTTTGTTTTTAATATGGAGATGGAATGTCCAAGTTGCTAGCTTGAAATTCTCTGCCTTTAAAATGACAGAATGTGTCTTCTCTAGTTCATAATGGATTCTTACTATATTCTCTACTTAAGTATATGACATTTTTTCTTTATTATTTCTGTGACAATAACACCGTGGCAGCTAGCTGAAATCCGAGTTGTCTTGTGATCAATGCTGTACAAACGTGTAGTGGAACCCTTGACTCGGAGATCTTTGTCTCCCTGGATAAGATCTGAAGGAGCTGGGCAGAGGAGAGGAATATAGAGAATTGATATGGCCGAATTTGTACAGACTGTTGCTGGCAGGTTTGACTCACTGCCAGAGTTGCTCAGATGCATCAGACAGGTGGTCTTCTCTTCTCCCATTAGTAGTAACAGCCCAGAGAGAGTGTGTGAATCCTCCAGTAGGCAAACATCGCAGTGTCCTGTAGTAGCCACATCAGTTCTCCTGCCGTAAATCTTGGCCTCACTGATACGAATTCGAGGCTGACATGAGTTCTGAAGTATGAGCTTAGATATCCCTCCCAACATGCATGTTATAATTAGCACATCTTAAATACCACATAATTGCCTAATTCTCTATTTATATCTTGAAAATGCGTGATCTCAGTGACTTTGTGTCCATAATGTTGGTGGGGGTGTGGAAATCCTATTGTAGTTTTGGTTTTGCCATTTGCTACTTCCTAAATCAACCCCCTTATTTTAAATGTGAATGTTTGAATTTTCCTTCTATTAGAGCCGTCACAGGTGATCTCTGAGAAAAGAGGATTTCTATAAGCAGCTTTCTGAAGAATGTAAGAAAAAGAGATAGTATTTCTGGTTTTTTTTCTTCATAGATAAATGGTTATTCTAGTCTTCATTTTAGGGAGATGTTACAGATTTTTAGACTGTGTTACTTGCCCATATGTAATCTGGATCTAGCTAGAGATCTATTTCATGAATCATCCAACTAATACAGTGAGTTACCTGTCCCTGCTTTCATGGTGGATTCAAATTCCTTTGAAGCTTTTCTCTTTGCATCGAGTTATGACTTGCCAAAGGCTTTGCAAGAACGTTTGGTATGCCGTACGTAAAAGAAAAGCTGTCAGATAAACTTTTCCAGCACAGCAGATTCAGTCAGTCTGTACCCATCCATTACAGGATTATCATTGCAATAAAGTTATGGTTAGAGAAAACACCTTTTGGGATTTCTCTGTGCACAGAATAAATACAGCTTGCAGAAGAAAGTACAGCATAGTTTTTCAAATAACTTTGTTCTATTTGTTTGTTTTTCTCTGAGGTATTTATAACTTCACCAGCTGTATATTGCATGATCGCAGGAGGCCAGCATTTCCCTCCTCTACTTGTGCTAACAGGAATATTTTGAGTTGCTCAAGTGAAGGGTGGGGGAGTAGTATGTTGTAATTTCTATGGTATTTCTGATTAGAAGATGTGTTTACTTCGGAGGATGAGGAAGGGCAGGGAGGAGAGAAGTATAGAAAAAGCTAAAGGCTGCATAGGAGTACTGAATGTTTTATCTCTTTTTAGTTAACATGAAGCTACAGTTATTGAGTGGAAACTGTGGAGTTTCCACTGGTGTTACTGAAACTGGTGAAACTGGTGCTATGGAGTTTCCATGGGGTGGAAAGAAGCAGTGCATCATTTGTGATTCTATTCTGAAAGCCTTTTACTTTCTTGTTGCTCTCAAAACCAGTTTCGCATCTAGTAGATTATTACAAATATTTGCTTCTGTTAATTAAAATTCTGTTAATTAAAAAATGCAAGACTTAAATCTATTTTATATAGACCTTTTAAAACATGTAGTATCTTTAATGAAGCAAGAAATACTCGGCTTGCATACAGTCAGAATATCATAAGCGAGATGCTGGTCTTGGCACCAAAATTGTATTGCTATTGGTCTCCAATATTACAATCACATATTGTTGTTTTGATCCTGGTTTTTCAAGAGGCAGTGGAGTTAGTACTCTGTGACTTTACAACATGATGTCAGCCATAAAGGATTATGACATCATTAAACTTAGATGTAATTGAATGAGATATTTTAAGCTTGTGTTTTGCTAATATTTTCACATGATTGTAAAGACGCATAATTCAAAATTAATTTCAAACTGTTAGACATAAAACAAGCAAACCAACAATAAAAATCCCCCACAAGTTCCAAAGGGATGTATAAAGCCAAGCGTAATGCCAGGAAGACGAGTGAATTTCTGCACTAAAAGAAGCAAGGCCAGAAAAAGCAGTAGCAAAATGATGACAAAAGACTTATGTTTGGGTAGATCATTCCCACTTGCAGCTTTCATTTCTCTAAATGCAGATATTGTAACAGGAATGCTTTTGGTATAGCAACATTTTCATCTCGTTGATTTGTTGTTATAGTTCATATAAATGCAATTCTGTCAACATACATGAGCTTTTCAGCACAGCTTATGTCTTTCTTGCATGAAAACAGTTTAAAAGCACCTTTATAATGCTAATTCTACTATATTTTGCATGCAAGTGAATATGGAAATACATATACAAATATTTAATATATTAAAAA
>VYZM01002846.1:450862-468585 GCA_013398915.1 Dromas ardeola
ATATAATAATAATATCTCTCTCTCTAAATGTATATATGTGTTTTTAATGGTTACATTAAGGATCCATATGTCTTGTCTTGAATGTGGGAAGGGTCTTCACCATTGCCTGGTATGGGCTGACATGGAAGAGTTTGTAAATGGTAATAAAGGCACTGAAGCAAGACCTTGATTAGAGCAAGTGAGAGCATGTTTGCATAATATCTCAGTATGGTGGCAACAGGAACAGACTCCTGCAGTCTGGAAATGCGAAGGACAGAAGTATTGCCTGAAGTGCATTAGAATCAGGTTTTCAGACAGTTGTTAGTGTTCTCTGCAGTAATTGAGTAATAGCAGATGGCTAGAGTGAATCCTGCACATTTCATCACTTACTATGGAGACTGTTTTCAGGATGATTGACTGCTGTGGAAGCAGGTATAATACTGGGTCATAGAGGGAATGGGGAGTCGCAATATTGATTTCTCATTTGAACAAGTAAGCAAATGTAAAGCTTTTTATGTTGCAACTTCTAGCTCTTGAGAGTAGATTTTTAAGCATTCAGCCCTGGATTCTTTTTTTATAATTACAAAATAAGCTACTGTTGGAGAATTTTTAAATATATGAAAGAGTAAAATTCCTTGTCATGAGGAAGCCAGGAGACTTGAAATCACGTAAAAAGATATTTAATATCGTAATGTGTGAAACATTCTTTGACTCCTTGCAGGAGCAACATGTCAATATGTTTTTGTCTGCTTGACAATATGTAGGAAATGCCTTTGATTTTGTAAAATTGCATGTAATTTCTCAACATTTCTTTTGATTCTATTGATTAAAGCTTTTCTGCCTTGCCTACAGACATTAAATAGTAAACCATCTGCTAAAAATGGATTGGCATCATTCCTGAAAATTAACATTAAAAAAAAAAAGTTTAGTTTAAATATATTCCAAAGAATGTTCCTATTTGTTTTCTGAGACAGAGAAGAAAACAAAAGCTCTGTTACAGTATGGCAAAAGGTTGCAGTATCTGGTCAAATACTGGTATTGTCTTCGTACTGTGGAGAAAGAGAGGTTGACTATAGCAAAAAAGCACACAGGTACCAGATGATGTATTGTATGTTTCATTACAAACTCTGTCCCATGTGGCTGTGTGTTTACCACCTGTATCAGTTATATGGGAATTGATGGATAATCAGCCATTCAGCCCAAAATACTCTTTCTGCGGTTGCCAGTGGTGAAACATGCTGATCTCAGTCGCTAGCTCTATGGACATAAGTATAGGTTATAGAGTAACCCTCATCCTCCCAAGTTTTGTTAATATAATGAGGTGGTAAATATAAAACTGGCATGATCATGGAGAGTGATTTTTTTAATTACACTTTTTTTATGCTCACCAGTGATTTTCTGGTTATGCTTTGTTATTTGTGTGAGCAGCTTTTAGGCTGTGAGCGGCTATGCTGAAGTTGAGAACATGCTTGTATGAATAAGAACTCTCAGGGTGTTTGCAGCGTTGGGACAAAAATAGGGAGTACGTTTCTTGACAGGTTAAGACAAACAGCTTTTGCATTTAACCTAGCTTTTGCTGTGGATGGTTTTGCCAGGTAAGAATGCCATGTAACTTCCATAAAAAGTCTATTTGCCACCCTAGGGAAAGAAGGTACAGGGAGGAGGGATTACTCAATAAATACTGTGTGTATCGGCACAGATTCAGTGGAAGATAATTGTGGGTATTTGCGTCTTCATCAATTGGATTATCATTTTAACTGTCCAGTTAAGACAAACTTTAAATAGTAAGGCCATCTATGCAGGTACTGTGTATTTGCACCCTTTCTGCTACTAAAAAGATACCAGGTCTTTATGTGAAAGTGAGAACAACCAAGTCCTGGTAGGGGCTGTTCTTGTCTTGAGATTTTCCCTTACATAAAAAACCTTGAGATACTGATGGGTATTAATTTTTTTTTTATTATGATATTCTTTCCACATAACAGAAGGTCCCTGGACTGAGTTCTCAGTCAGTATGAATGTACCCGATGTTCTTGCTCTGAATTCTTTTCCTCTACTGGACTCACATAAATTACTGTCACTGCCATGCTGCAGTAATTCATATATCTGAGGTATTGTGGGGCTTGGAAGTGAGTGGGATGATCTGTGCAGAACAGTATAAAAAGTAATAACTCATTTCCTCTTTCCCCTCTCTCTGCTGCCTCAGAATTCTGCCCTGGGTACCTAGGGGCCAGATCAGGATCAGGAACGGTGGCTCTTGCTTTGCTCACATCTGTGGAGTTGCTTTTCTCATATCACCATGTAAGCAACTGGGTCTGAAGCAGAAAGAAGGGAATGGGAAAGAAGAATCAAAGTATCCACAAGTATAAAAGACAATGTAATTATTAAAGGGGTTATGTAAAACACTGCCAAATCACAGGCAGCGGTGAATACTTAGCAGCGTGCTCTCTGCTGTCTGTCTGTTTGTAAAACTTGTGCTTAGGCACCTAGCTCGCCAGGCTGTTCTTGCATGTCACTGTGTAGCCATATAATTGTCTGTCTGTTTTAACAGTGAACATGGTGCAGTGAATCTAAGAGTTTTAGCCACAATGACAAATAGTGACAGTGCGAGGCATGACAGAAAAAAATGACAAAATAACAATGTCGGATGTAGCAGCTTAGCTTTACTATGTTAAGCTAATTAAAAAAGCATATTTTTACTTAAAAATAATTTTTAATGTAATTCTCTTACTCCCTATTTAACGTTCATGCTCCAAATTTATTAAAAGTGACTTTGAATCTGCCTTTCTGCTATTTGTTGAGAACAGATGTTATTTTCTCCCAGCTCCTCGACACCTGGAACTGGCGAAATTCCCCAAGCTCATTCAATTATCATCCAACAAGCAGAGCTTATTCAAGCAATTTACCTACAGGGGCCAATTCAACATAAGGTGGAAGAAAAAATACCCTTTTCACTGAATTTAAAATAAACTCAAGAGAAATCCTACTCATTTCATCAGAATGAGTAGCTATGTTTTTTAAATAAAAAAGACAAAAAAGGCAAGTTTGTAAAGTTGTACTCATGCCCATCTTCAGTACATGAATTATATAGAGCTCAATAATTTCCTCCAGACTCAAATTAAAACATGATAAACCATAAATTTATTCTGCTTCTTAGGAAGGTGGATAAACAAAAGCTCCCTCTTTGTAGGGTGTTTCTTTTCACTGAACTGCACACCTGTATAAATACAGTGCTTGAGTCATTCCTGGTTTACACCAGCGAACAGGAAAAGCAGCAGGACAGGAATTAGACCTCTTGAGGTAAACTGATGAGGTATTCAACAACTCTGGCATAGCTCTAGTGCTATTGGCACAACCCTTCCTTTCCTGCCGCGTCTGGAGCCTGCAGACACCTCAAACAGTGCGAGTAGCACTGGGAGTAGAAGGCTCTGGCTGAAGAAACGTACACATTTACATTTCACATCTTTCAGTTCAGACTTCATAAGGGGAAGTCGTATATTTTCCTCAAGTGGACAAATGAAAGTATCAATCACGATATTTACCTTTAAGAAAATTGAGACCTGGGCATGGTGTTTTGGCCACATAACTTTTCCCAGCACTGTCGGGGTATTTGTTTTCAAGATACCTCATGTCTAGCAGTGTTTTTTGTTACAACTTGCCTTAGAATCTTCAAAACCAAAATGTAAACTAAAAGAGGTTAACTAGATATACAAACAAGGTTGCAGTCAAGCAATTAGAATTTGGGTGAAAATTTAAATAGTTTAAAACACTGCAGCAGTGCCATGTGGCAGGATGTGCGTATGGTCCAGTGAAGAGCATGATGACTTCCTTTTTTTTTATTGCATTTTGCCAAACTCTGCTAATGTCTTACTTCGTTTTCCAAGAGTGGTGTTTTTATCTCTGTTAACCCTACTCTTTAAACATTGTGGGCCTGTATTGCAATAAGTTTTCAGCTCGCAGGTTTTGGATAAAAGTGGTTAGGAAAAGGTAAGTTCAGCCATAGGATGTCTCTTACAAACATGTAGGAGCTCCCGTGCTGCCTGTCTCTTTGAAAAAAATATTAAAGAGATTTTTGAAAAAAGACTTAAGTGGCTGCTAAAAGGTATGTTCAACTATGTAATCAGCCAAATTTCAATGAGCACTTATAATGTCAAATAGCATAAGGGGGAAGGAAAATCCATTTTTCCTCATCAACTTGATCCACTTTACTAAATGTCATGGTTTAACTCCAGCCCGCAACTAAGCTCCATGCAGCCGCTCGCTCACCATCTCCTCCTCCCTAGTGGGATGGGCGAGATAATCGGAAGACTAAAAGTGAGAAAACTCATGGGTTGAGATGAAGGCATTTTAATAGCTAAAGCAAAAGCCGTGCACGCAAGCAAAGCAAAACAAGGAATTCATTCAGTACTTCCCATGGGCAGGCCGATGTTCAGCCATCTCCAGAAAAGCAGGGTTCCATCACGTGTAATGGTTACTTGGGAAGACAAATGCCGTAACACCAAACGTTTCCCCCTCTCCTTCTTCTTCCCCCAGCTTTATATGCTGAGCATGATGTCATATGGCGTGGAGTATCTGTTTGGTCAGTTGGGGTCAGCTGTCCCGGCCGTATCCCCTCCCAACTTGTTGTGCCCTCCCAGCCCGCTCTCTGGTGGGGCCATGTGAGGAGCAGAAAAGGCCTTGACTGCTTAGCAACAACTGAAAACACCAGTATGCTATCAACACCATTCTCATGCCAAATCCAAAACATAGCACTATACCAGCTTCTAGTAAGAAAGTCAACTCTATCCCAGCTGAAACCATGACACTAAAAAAACAAAGCCCAGAAATAATGGTTAAGCCTTGCACATGGCGACAACCTTCCCATGTGGTGCTCGAGGCTCCGGTTGAAGAATCTTATCGAAGGGACAGTGATCTTGCTGTAGTGTTGACTTCTAATAGAACGTCTTTCTGTGAAACTTGTGTTCAACTTAATTCTGCTTCTTCAGCATATTTTCTCTTTTAGGATTACCTTAAAATTTGTGAGTTTTCCTTGTTCCGACATCACGAAACCCCTGTTCAGTTCACAGTTTCTATGTATAGAACAAACAGGCTGTATGTGTAAATGGGGTCTTTTTGATAGGTTCTCTCACAGACAAAATGCCTAAGTACTGTAAAGGTTTTGTAACATAAATGTCTAGCCCCTCTTATTTAGTCTGCTGTTCTTCACCAGGGAGAGTAACTGTGTTACTTACTCTGTTCTTTAACCAGGAAACTCACTTGTGTTCTAAAGAGGGAGAAAAGGACAGGGTGGACATGGGCTCTGTGTGCCAGTTAATGCACTTGCCCCTCTCCCCTACCTGACTTTGTGGAGGATGGACTCACGCAGGCATCAACAAAATAGCTGACTTTATTGTGATACTGTCAAACTATTCTGGCTTGTGTGTGTATGGTTCTTTCCAGTTGTGCAAGTCAAGCTCAGAATTTGCATTATTCGTGGTTTCAATTAAAAATCTAAACTCCTGTTTCTTGTGTGTTTGAAGGTAAGGTCAGTCTCCATATGTTCTTGTTATATCTAGAAGTTTGGAAGCAGCCTGTTTGTCCAACACACTTCCTTTTTGCTTACTGAAGAATGCCATTCTTTGAATGTCTTAGTCTTGAAGCCCCGTATATAGATGTCTTGCAACAAATACTCCACGGTCTGAATGCAGGTGGTTTTCCCAGTTGTTTGATGTATGTAGCTTCATGAATGAGTTTCTTTATATGTACATTTCAAATTGGCTTGATTGTCTTGACGTTTTTTAGCACTGCCTTTTATCTCACACAAAAAGTGCAGTAAATCAGTAGATAGTGTGAGTAAAACCCTTCAAATTAGAAATGGTGGCAAAACTCACGGCTGTCAGAGAAGTAGGCTTTCAGTATAATGTTTTTTGAAAACTTGTAAATCCCATTTCTATAGGTTGCTTAGATATGTTTTGAATTTTTTTTCCGTAAGTGACTTTGAAGCCTCAACTGCTTAACCTCCTTTGATGCATGTTATATTTCCAAGGAAAAAAAAAAAAGTAATCTCTTAAATTGCTTAAGGCATACCTCAGAATTTTCCCACGTGTATTATTGGTGTTACAATTCAGGTGAGAGAGACCCCAGTACTTATACCATTTGCAGTACTTTTCTTACCTATCTTACATATGTGTGTGTGTATACATGTGTATATAGTCCATAATATTTTTTTTTAAAATAAACAGAAAATTTAAAAATTTAAATATGGTGTTGATGCTTCCTTGGACAGCTCTGATATCATGGAATATTAGATTCCACTGCTGTCCTACTATTTAGTAACACAACGATGAACTTTCTGTTTACAGACAGATATTTGGTTTGTCTTGGACTAAATCATTCAGGAGTAGAGGTGTCACTCCCAACAGGAGACGAGTGATTTCCCTGTCACAGAAGGTGGGCTTTTTGTCTCTGAAGTTGGTGGCTATCAGTAGTCTAGTTAGCACACAGTTAGCCGGACTGAGTACTTCTCCTTTTGCCTCAGCAGCTGCCAGAACTGTGACTCGGTAGTGATTAAATCTACATGGTTGTGTTTCTCTAGGGCACAAGGGCTGACAGTTGTACTAAATATTGTTGCTTTCTAGGACAAATTCAGAGCTTGTGTCAGCAGTGTGTTATAATTCCATTGTGTCAGTGGAGGTGTGTCTGCCCATGGCCAGTTCACATTCACTTCTTGCTTATTTGCTGACTTAAGACACAATCTTTTTATCTCAGATTTGAAAGTTGTAAATGTACTGTATTGCCATGCTGTGTAGCTATTCGTTTTAAAGAACTAGAGGTAAAAGACCAACTAATAAAAATTCTGAGGAATTCACACAATAAAATTGATTTTATTATGTAATTGCTTAAAATCATTACTAGTAATATTGGCATTAAAAGGGGGAATCAGATACCTCCTGGGTTACCTCATAACCTTTCTATCTTCTACTTCTGAATCTGAATTAATAAGAAAACATTGTTTCGTTCATCAGTCTTCCTTTCTAGTAACTTTGGAATCTAGTAGTCAAATTGACGGGAATCAGAGTTTCAAAGTCTTGGAAATAATTATATCCATATGAATCTTTCACAAGTAATAGAGGGAGACTCTGTAGGTACTCTCCTTGTGCCAATTGAAAAGCTCCATGTATTAATATATGCCATCAGAGAATGTGCATGGGAAAAGAACAGCCATCTGTCCCAGTAATTTTCTGAACATTGGAAAATTTTCGGAAGAGCTCATGTAACCCCAGAAGTCCAAAGGAAAACTGACATGAACAGTTCTTGTGCTCAGTGATCTGATTTATTTAATTGTGTCCTAGGTCCTTTCTAAGCTTCTTGAAAAGAATTCCCGTGCAGAAAAGGGACTATTCATTCTCCTAATATGACTGCAACTTCCTGGTTGTACTGCAGCACATTTGCTTTTTTTATCAGCTAAACTGAATTGTGATTGCAGATGGCCAAAAACTGGGACACAGCAAAATTAGCAGCAATATTAATAAATAAGACAGTGTGTTTTATTGTCTTCATATATTGTGCAGAATATCTGCTGAACTGATCGTCCGTTTTCCTCAGATTCAGGATTTCCTTTGATGATGAAGGGATCATATGGTCTTTTAAAGGTAGGGACTAGGAAGTGCAGTGGTTGTTGGGATCCAGCATTTCTGGATTTCTTACTATCAGCTTGGAAATTTCAAAACATATGTTGTCCCTATGGACTGATTATCTTCAAATTACTTGATTCTGTGTGTGGTCGTGCTGGCTTTAGGCTGAGACACACCTGTTGCTGCAGAATATCACTGGTATTTGATAATCATGATAGAGATCTTTAGTGTAGGTATGGTACATACCCATATAATCTGGAGGGAGGGAGGTTTTCTGAGTAGTAGGTAAGATGCAGAAAATGAAAAGAATGATTCTGTGCAGAAACTGTTGTGAAGCCCACATGAATATTTATAGGTGTGAGTATATGTATATATGTAATAGCTATGTAAAAACATACATTTAACAGATGTGAAACTTCAGAAGACCTAGTTTGGAAAAATCTTCAGATACGTTGTTCAGTGGTCTCCAGAATACTTTAGAAAGGATTTGTTTTGCTGTAGGAACGTGCAGATGTCTCACTTTAGAAGGCAGAATAGCTACTATCACAATTAATTACTTTTCTTTGTGGCTTGTGAAGCCTCACATTGTGGTCCTAGGTGGGTATGATAGATAAAGTTTCAAATGTTTGAATTCGTGGAGAGTAATTTCTTTATCCATCTGAAGATTGTTACTGTTTGCTCAGTATGTATGATACCCTTCTATAATGAATTAGCATTTTACAGCTGAGGACAGCATATTGACATACTTCAGAGCACTACTTCATTTAAGTTACCCAGTTGATTTTTACATAAACATTTGCCGTCCTACAGCAACCTGAACTTGAGAACAGATCTTCAGTAATGTTAACTGCCACTGGGCAGAGGAAGGTAAGAATGTCAATAAGACCTGCTGATGGCCAAATTGCAGTTAAAAAGTTTGATGTACTATTCCCTGACATCTATGTTTTCTAATTATTCTTAAATTAAGGTCAGCTTTATAGGGCATAAAGATATTTTCAGTGTAGTCAATACCGTCTTCACTCTGTATTAAGGTGCAAATGCAGTCCCCCTGGACTAATATGGAGGGAAATTCTAACATCTGTCTGGATTTGCAGTTCTTAGTTTGCAGAAAGCTATTCTAGATTTCAGTTTGGATCTCCACAGCCATTAGAGCAGGATCGTTATTGCTAATAGAGTGATCAGTTACAGGAAAGATGAGTGTATGATGAAAGCCTGCCACTTTGAGTAGCTGTGAATCTGGATTAATTCTTTCAATTAATGGTCCTGCCTCCTTTTGATATTACTGGTGGTTGTTCTACCAGCAGGTGGGGATGATTTTTCTTTCATTCTGGCACAGGTGACATGTTTGGCTTGCTGAGCGGATTAATATTCCTAAACAAAAGCTTCAGTGTTTACTGTTCTAGAAGGAGGCTTGTCAAATCCAATCAGTCATTATATTTACGTGGCAAATTGTGTTTGGGATACATTGTAATCAGCCTGTGTATGAATATTTTCATGAAACAAAGCAGAGAAACTTAACACTGTTTGGGGCCCTCTGCAATGAACAGAATTGCTAAAAGAATGTTTGCAGCAGGAAGATAAGCGTCGTTACATTTTTAATAAGTGCATTTTTTACTTTGATAATGGGAATTCTTTCCCTATTTTTGTTAGGAATCTTCTTTGTCAGAGAACATACTTATCTCCTCTTGCTTAGGGTCAAATTATATGCTAAACTGCTTTGGTTAAATGCCAGTTGACCTTGTGACAGTTTTGTATATAGGCACTGAGACGTGCCATTGAGACTGGGGCCCTTCTCTTGGTCCTTTCTGTCACTAGGTTGGATGAAGTTCCTTTTCTTGCTTTGCATTGCACAAGGAGTACTACCTTAAACTTTTAAATTAGTAAATAAGAAATAAGGATTTGGAAGAAAGGTGCTGTGTTTCTTTTTGAGAGAGCTTTTTATGGTACAGAGGTAGTTTTATTCCACTTTTTTGAAATTATGTGCTATCTCAAGGTGGTTAAGCACACACATTTGCAGGGCAGTGTTACCATGTCCTGTTCAGAAAAAAAAAAAAAANAAAAAAAAAAAAAAAAAAAGTGAAGTCTGGCATAGCAAGAGAAACTCTGATAGTCCATCAGTTTCTGGTGTTATCAACTCTGCTACTTTGTATTACGTTGGCAAAATTTCAGCTAGCAAGCTTTTGTAGAGTTATGAATTGTCGTGACTGTGACAAACTTCTAAAAAAATCTTATTTCACTTGCTGACTACAGTGTGGTTGCTTTGTAAACCATATACTTTCTATGATTTCCTGTAATTTAATTTAGTGCTGTAGCAAAGGTTTTATATCTTTTTAGGAGAACTTCCTCAAATGAAGTCTGAAAAATCACTGTAAAGGCACCAAAGCTATTAAGAACTATAGTAGTACTATACATAAACAGGAATTCCTGTTCTTCAGGTTAAGCTGATACTTTTCACAGTAAAACCCAGTTTAATACATGCCTTAGTAAGAATTGCCTAGCAACTTATTGACAGAAGACAATTGTTTTTCTTTTAAAATTTCACTTTCATTAAATGCCTTACAAGTATATCACAATAAAAACTCCAAACAAAATAACAAACCCTAAACCAAAACAAAACCTTAAATCTTTGACTAGAGGAACAATAAACAAAATTCTAGTAGGTAACTAGGAATATTTTGTAAATTACTACAGGCTTTAAACATAACACTGTAAGGAACTACGGTTTAAAGTCTTGAGGTTAGCATTAATTTGATACAGTAATGACAGATATAAGGGATGTAAACAGAAATTCTTATGTGTGAATACATAACCTCTGAAGCCCACATTTGCCAATTTTTCAAAGAGTGTCTGCTTTTAAGGTATATTATTGATTATTTTTTCAACCCAGAAGTTCTGTTTAGTTATTAATACACCTCTCTCCAGGAATCACCAATTTCTAATGTGTGCTTAAATGCAGAACTCCTCCCCCTGGCACTGAAATCCCTGGAGCACTGACTCTTACGCCTTCATCTGACTGTTTACTCAGACCTGCAGTATAACGTATAGAAGAGCTGGGTTGCCATTTACTCTGTTAATATCTTAATTCCATTAAGCTTATGCTAATGGCCTCAGTTCCTTGAACGCTTTCCTTCTAATGCAATGATTCAAGCTATTGATTCTTCAGCTGACTTTATTGTGTGCCTTAAGGTACAAACCAACTTAGGGGTGTCAGCTCTTGGTTCTGCAGATTTACTCCAGAAGTGCTTCTGTACAGTTCAGAATAAGTATTCCAAGTCAAGAGCACCAATTCCAAGGTGCTCAGGGAGTTTAATAAATGTGCTTTACTGAGAAAGGAATTTAATTAATGGAAATGCTTATTCTGTACATCCATTTCTTCTACACATTGAGTTTCCCATAGTAACTCTCCAAAATATAAGCATCCATGATTTGCATGTTTGATTTTTCTGATCTGGAAAATATTTTCTGCATTAGATTAACCTCCCATCATACACAATTCCCTATTAAAATTTACTTATTTCAATTTATTGTCCTTGTATTGGACCTGGAAGTTTTCCAGACAAAATACTTTCTTTTCTGAATTGTGTATTACTTTTTCTTTAATCCTAGTGGCTCCTGCAATCCTACTGTCAGTAAAGTAGTAGTCAGCATGCATGAGACTAGTATAATCTGCTCCACTATGCATTTTAATAGAAATAAATTCCACTCTGACCCTGTTGTTTTTCTGGACCAATCTGTAGCCTGTTCCTGGAGTAATTTTTGGAAAGCTATGGGTGGAGCAGTCACTGTTGAGTTTTTATGAGTACAGAAAAGCCTGGGGGGTTTATTCTGTAAATTCCAGATTATTACGAACATGTAGTATTTTCCTCCTTCTTACATGTTTTCCTTTCTCAGTCCTGTAAGAATGAGAAAATTAATGTGTGTGCAGAACATAGTTAAAATTTATTATAACAGTGGAATTGATGAGTTCAGCTTATCCCTGTGTGCCAGTTAAGATAGAGAGGGCAAATGTTAGTCATTCACCTTGGGAAAAATAAGTTTATTCCCTTACAAAAAAGTCCAAGGTTAACTTTGAAAAACGTTTTTATGAAATAACCATCTTGAGAGAGGATTCCAGTGCAGTGTTTCTACATCTTTATTTACTTGTGCATGGAGAAAAACACATACTAGGAGCTTGCTTCCTTCCTAGTGCATTTACTGAACCAAATCAATAGTTTTGCTGTGGTATCTACTGTGATATCTTTTAGAATTTTGCCTGAGGTTTTTAGGTCATTCACAACTTCAGGAGAAAAAAAAACCCAGAACACACCAAATCCACAAACTTGGCCAATAGTCTGTCCCCTCCTTCCTTTGACTTGATGAAGGCCAGGATATATTTTAAAAGGTATACTTAGTCTAGAGTTAACTTTTGAATTTAATTTTTTCTGCTGTGAATGCATGATAGAGTCATTGTTTGTAGCTTGGGAACAGTATACAGAGTAGCTTTCTGTGTGTGACGTGCATTTAATGTTTGTCACTTTTATTGCTTGCATGTATGAGGTTCATCATGATTTGCTGTTGTAGGCAAGTGTTGAATTAAGATTATCAGTAGAAAACCAGAGTATTCATCTCAATTTCTGTGTGTGTGGTGTTGTTCAGTAAGGCGAAAGAGGAAGAAAAGGAAGTCTCAGTTTTGCAGAGGGTCTTCTGTTTCTCTGTAGCCTCTTGCTTTTCTTCCTGAAAGTTTCTGTGAGACCGAAACCTACCTTAGTGCGAAGTTTTGCAGTAAGACTCCACTGACAATTACATGTACTTGGGTCTTTTGCAAATTCCTTGCGCAAGTCTGCTGAATGCTACTCTAAATGGTGGGACTTTGCATGAAAGCATAGAAGATGGGAAAAAGCATGCAAATGATAAAACCTCATTTCTTGTTTTAAAAAAAAGGAATAAAAAAGATGAAAAAAACCCCAAGAGCTTAATTTTTAAAGGAAGTGTATAGTTAACTACTTAATTCTAATATGGTTTTGGTTAGCAGTTTGGGTGACTTTGTGTCTCACTAACATTTAACTATTTTGTCTAGCTTGAGTAATTATCTTGCATGATAACTTTAAAGTTACTGGTTTTAAATCAGTGCTTTACAGAGCTCTACTGAAGGAGCAACAGTCTTTATTCTGCAGAATGAAAAGGCACAGAACCATGCCCAAAGTGGATACTTTTAAAAGGGCCTGCCCAGGTCTAGTGTGAGCTCTGCTTATCTTTCTTCCTGCTCAGAGATGTCTTTGTCCACAGTAGAAAAGAAAGGGAAAAGGCTATGCATTGTATTAATTGTTTTGCCTTAAACCCTAAACAGCACTCTGTTTTTCACTTCCATTCCCTGTATGTGAGCATTATGGAGAGTGGGAGAAGGATTTAGCTGGCTGAAAGTTTGCATCAAAACTCCCTGTAAAGGAAGAGACTTAACTCAACCCAATGTAGAAGCATCTAGATTTCTCCATAAAAGCACCAGCTTCTCTCCACAAACTGTAAAGGGGAGTGAAGTTTAATAATCCACATGTAGATGCCTGGTGTAAAAGGAGCTTAAGCTGACTAACCCACATGTGGAGATCGGCTTTGTGTTACGGTTAGATGAAATGACCCCCACTTTAAAGGTTTGTCAGTCTAAATCTCTTGAAATCAATAGAGCTAATTACGTGTGTGAGGTAGGCCAATCTTAAGCTATATCTTCTCACAAGTAAGTGAAGCTTGTTTTTTCTTGTTGTGTGAGCTAACCAATATTTTGTTGTGTGTTATGTTAGATGTTAACTCTTCTTACGAGGTGATGCAGCCTTTTTAGGTTGGCTCAACCAACCATATATATGCTGTGTTGTTTATCTCAGTATTTTAGCATAAATATCATAGTGTGTTGTGGATGTGAAAGTATATATAAATGCATTGACGTAATGGCTCTGTGTTCTAGTTGCATCTATAATAATCCCCTATTTCACTGGTATTTAACTGTCTTCATTGTATTGAGCCTTTTACTTGGGATACCAAGGCTCATTAAATAAGCCCCTCTTAAATGTTAAACTTAGGATGTGTTATGCACGGTTCTAGTAATGCTGCAGAACCTGTACCAGAAAATAATACATAAGAAAGGAGGCTAGTAAGTAAATAAAATATTCCTATGCAGATTGGAGACATTAATTTATATAAGAACTATAGGAAATTATTTCTGTTGCCATTTGGGAATTTTGAGCAACAAGCCATTATGAGCGCTAAAAACCAATTTATAGTAATGCTTCAGTTCCAGGTTTTCTTTCAGGCTGCTGGTTCCACTGGGTACTGGGAATATGAAATTGGATTCATTTGTTTTGTGCAGATTTCAGTGCAGCATCACAGAGATGATGAATTCTCACTTTTTTTTGTCTTTAATTTTGAATCCTAAAGCTGTTTTGGTGCTATTTGGCATGGGATTTATATATAAATAGGTGCATAGCACTTCTTGGTGGGTATTATCCTTTGAAACCTGAAGAACTTTCAGGTAAAGTAGCAACAGTTTGATGGCTCCCAACCTAATGCAAGAGGTAAGACGGAAAGGAGCCCCGTGGTGGGTTAGCAGGAGTATTACGGTAGTGTCAGGATCAGCTCAGCATACTGTGCTACAAGCTTACAGTTAGGTTACAGCTTAGTTTAAAAAAATCCCAATATTATAATGAAGTATTCATGATCAGGAGGGATTTGTTGTGTTTTGTGCTTTATTTTGGAAGTTACTAGGAATAGGAAGTCTTTCGTCAGTGGTACAGCAGGGACAGAGGCAGCGTGTCCTGCTGCTCTGCCACAGCGTGGGCGTCTGGTTTGTAGCTTAGAGCTGAAGGGCACTTCCCTTACCAAGGTGATAATTTCTGCTGGTGAAGGGTGGCTGTGTGAAGTTACCATGTGGTCCCTTCTCTTCTAGTGTGGGAAAAGTGAAAATGCAAAGCACAAGGGATCAGGACCCTTGACTTCAGTGGGAAGCAGATTTTGGCTGTTACAGGGTACCCTCAGTGCAGTTTGGGTGGTTGCCGTCCTCTGTTTATATAACAGAAAAAGGAAGTCACACACTGAAAACAACTTAATTAGACTTGAGTCTTTAGGGCTACTGATCTGATGCCTTTCAAAAGCACAAAATGATTTATTCATTCCATTAAAAAATGAAAGCAGGAAAAATAATAAAAATGGAAGGAAAAATAAAACATTTAAATGCTGCCATTTAGAAGGAATTTGTAATTTAAAGATTATGGATTTTTTTTATTTTTAAAGGCTTTATCTTAAGTCCAAAATGGAATAAAAAGCTTGAAGTATGAACTATTTCACAGATCACCTGAACCTCTCTTAAGGTGGTTTTAGTATTTTGTGTGTCATCTCTTATCCACTGGAGATCCAAAAGGGCAACTGTTCTTCAAGCCAATACCATATGCTAGCATTTTAATGTGCATATTGTTTTTAAGGAGGATAAAACCCCACAAAACAAAGATGAACTAGAAGCAGCTGATACGCTGTAATTAACATATTTTAAAATTCTTTAAATAGTCTCCAGCTCTCTTGAGATCAAGTGAAAAATAAGTTTTAGTCTACATAGTTAAGAATACATTATGCTGGGTGTAAATCAGTCTGCCTTTTTAATTATCAGGGTTTTATATTACAGTCATCTCAGTGGTGGTAAATTGAAGCCTTAACTGGGTCAGGTCTCCTTGTTCTAGGCATTCAGAAATCATACCATAAGTACCTGCTCCCAGAGAATTTAGGCTTTGGCCACAGCATTGCGATGCAGTGGTGACAGGATACCTGGGCTGATTGTGCAGCTTTGATACCCAAGTAGAGCGGCTGAGTTGTGCTGCTGTTTGCCTGGACTAACTAGCCTGACTCCCCATCAGGCTGCTTTCCCGATGGGGCCATCCCTGCCTCTGGAGATCCAGCCTTGCTCTGTCCCATACCTGTGACCAGCCTGTTCACAGCTAGTTTGGCCCTCTCTGTTGAGTTTTAAATACTCCTTTGAAATCAATGCAATCCAAAAAGGGTGATTCCAGTAGTTACAATGCTAACCTGCAATTTAGAAAGCCTGGATTTAATGAAATTCCAAGGTATATATATTTTTTTAATCTACAAATAAAACAATCTAATGAGCTGGACTGGGTAATGAAAAGACGAATATAAATAAGCCTGTGCTTTAGAATAGCATAACATTATGCATAGTTGCCAACTGGGTGTCACAACATATTACTTACCTTGGCAATGTCAGATTACAGTTTTTGATGTGTTTATGACAGGAGAGAGTCTGAAGGTCATACAAGTCTCACCTCAGTGCCCTTTTATTAAATATTTATTTTTCATATTTTTTTTATTTCCCTGAAGGTCCCCGTTAAAAGTTTTTCTGTGTCAGATTAATTTTATTCAGCATATTTATTTAAATCTAGAATGGCTCCGCATAAAATGTGAAGATTCAAGGCAAGAAAAAAAAGAAAGCAAACACACAGAGAGAAACAAAATTCTTGCACATTGTATACGTTCAAGTTAGATGGACACATAATTTGAGGCATTGGGCAAATTAAAGCTGGTTGGTTCCATCCACTTAACTGTACTCGTGGACAAACAGTTAAACAGTTGATGCTTGTTATATGTAAGAGACTAATTAGGGGTGGTTAAACTAGGGGGGAAACAACATATCGTATGTTAACTCATAAAGGAGTTTTTTCTGGTCATAGCATCAATTTCATATTTAATAAGAATATTTAATTTATGGACATCATGGAATGCATTAATTCAAATTAATTTTAAGACTCTTCTGTGAGCTTTTTATATGTGGCCACAGCACAAGTGATTGTCCAGAGGTTGCCACCAAATTTTTAATCTAAAAGTTTTGTGAGCATGCAGCCTTTGACATCTTATTTTTTTCTTCAGGACTTCTTCAGTACAGAATTAGTTCAGTTCATGCTGTTCCAAACTCTAAACAGCATTAGATGCATCAATGGAAAAAAAAAATTATGTGGTGATGTTTGCTGGTGGGAAATTGAGGCCATCCAAGAAATTGGCAACCAGTCCCAGAGAAAACAAATAGTCAGCCAGTTTTTCAGAGGCAGAGGTGGCATCATGGCATCATTTAATTTTAAAAGTTTTGTTGATTAGGTCAGACTATTAAATTCTGTCCCTTTTATTTGTTTCCTAATTGAGGCTTCCTGCCCCACTAGTTTGAAGTAGGAGAGGGAGATAAATATGTCTGTGCACTAACTGGGCAACTGTACTTTAGGCCACCAGATCTTTTTTTTTTTATTATTGTCTGCCTGTTACAGGAAGATACAGCAAGATACCGTTTTAGGAATCACGATGCTTAGGAATGAGCTATGTTGTTTAAATTCTACTTATGATAAGGAATGTTTGTTGAATTTCTTGGTTTGATGGGACTGAAGAAACATAGGCTCTTTCTGAGCTTCGTGTGGAAGAAAGTGGTAGTAAGAGGTTTTTAGTTCAGAAACAGGTTACGCTTTCTGCGTATGACATTAAGGAGGAATAGCTACTCTTCACCTATGTGGCCGTACATGACAGAATAAAATTTTCCCCGAATGTGATGGGTACTCCTGAGAGTATTGTGATACAAATAAACAATCTGTGTTAAGTAATTCATTCTGCACAGTTGGGGCTTTCCTGTGAAAATCTTGTGGAATTGCCAAATTCTGGTAGACATTTCAAAGCAACAAACTATCTCTGGTTATTTTGAGGCTGGCAACTGCACTTGTCTGGGACTTTCCCAGAGCTGCTTATCACAAAGTGTTTTACCTTGTGCCAGGCATTAAAGTTGTTGTGGAAATGAAAGATGTTACAAAGATTCATCAGGAGATTTGCTATCCTCTGACTTTATTGAATTTCTCACCTCAGACAGACAATGACCGATGTACTGACCTTGTCTCATAGGATTTTCTGTAGATTAATGTCTTCTGCACTTTTTCTCCTTCTTCTGTCCTTCATCCTCCCTTTTCATCCTAGCTAACTGCTAGCTAACTGTCAGGGCATAGAGATATTCATTGTTGATAAGCCCTTGAGATTTTTATCCCAGCAGCACCTGGAAAAACAAGTATCAATTCTGAGTTTCAAATTGATGTAAAATACAATGAACAACCCTATAGACAAAGTAAAAAAAAAAAAAAA
>VYZM01002846.1:468592-481180 GCA_013398915.1 Dromas ardeola
AAAGCTGTGATTGATGTAGGGTCTCCTTGTATTTGCTTTCCTCCTGACTGCTGTGTCTTGATACTCACCTCACTGCGGAGGTCTTAGGTTAGGTAAGTGGGCAGTGCTAGCTTGTCGTACCTGCTGTTCATGGACCCCTGCCTCAATTAAACAACCTGCATTCACCCTCAAGAAGGTGTGAATTCTCTAAGAAAATTAGTTTGATGCTACAATTTTGGCAAACTGAAAAATCAAATCCTTCCCATTTGCAGAATGGGCTTGGGGAGGAAGACCTTTTCTCTAAGGAAATCATTCAAAGCCTGGGAGTTGTTAGTATTTTTATGGTATTGACTATTAATAAAGCCAAGGGAAAAAAACCTATTACTATATATTTAGTTTTTAAAGGAAGTTCAGGTTGTTTGTAAAATGTCGTCATTTTTCTTATTAACAGAATTGGCACAATCCTTCTGGCAGCTAAGACTGTCAGCACAAAAATAAAACCTGGGTTCTAATCATGCTAATAAAACAAATGTCCCCAGTTAGCGTCTGCCAATTTTTGGTATTTTTAGAGTGCAAATCAGATAAATCTCTGCATGCTGCCATATCTAGGTTAGTACCTAAAACCCCAGGCTCTTAGTTTAATAACAGTGAGGCCTTAGCAAAGACAGTTTTCTTTGAACCCTGAATTTCCCTTGTCTTTGTACACGGTCTTTCTTAGAGTCTGGTTTTGTGATTAAAGTATAACTGTTGCCTGCAATGGAAGTTGTACACACAGAGAATGAATGACCGATCTTTTCATTTGTGGTTTTAAAGCAGTCTGAATCTCTTTTTATAAAGTAAAAGAAAATTGGATATAAATATGAAGAGCTTCTTGTCTCGCTGGGATGTTATATAACAGAAATCTGACAAATGCTTCCGGTTGTATTGAATGTATTAATATCTTATTTTAAGCATTCAAAACAGATAGAATGATCTTGATTTCATTAGGCAGTCAACAATTAAAAAAAAAAAGTGGAATTCCAGATTAAATGTAGGTGAAGTGCTTTGAATTATAAATTAGAAGAAGAGAGAAATTCAAGGTACTATAAAGTTTGAGGGTGTTGGTATCTCCTTATTATAATGTCAAAATCTTTTAGCAAACTTCTTGAGATTATCACAGAAACTGTTCTACACACTAGCCACTAATGACAGAATGGTTCTCCTGAAAGACAACTGAAAAATTAATTATAAATGCAATTAAAATTACGGAGAGTATTTTTCGTAACATCTGGTTCATCAGTCAGAATTTCCTTTTAGATATCTCAATATTATTGTGACATTAGATTTCCTAACCTCTTTGTACAGTCCTATCACAACATTATGGATAGAAACAAAATTGACAATAACATCTTTTGCTGAATGCGTAACGAAACTACTTTGTCAGAAAAAAATAGATTCTAGTAATATCCTCTATTCTACAAATCTTTAATATATACATTATGGATGTATATATGAAATTTGTAAATATTTGCCTATAGTTACTATGTTCTAGGAATACTCCTGTGTGACAAAATCATTTTACTACTATGACTTTAGTCTAGTGAGAAATGATCTCATGGTTACAATACAGTGCTTTAGTAGCAATCCGTTTGAGATTGGCCTTTTGCAATTTAATTTAGGGATGTTTGTAGAGGACCTGGTTTGTCTAGGAATGGAATGTTAATAAATAGCAAACTTGAAAGTGGACCGGAGTTTGATTAAAATGTGTGGGTTTTTTTTTAGCTCAGAGGGGAAGGCTTTTTACTTGAACACTTTCTGAATTCAGTTTTGTAAAAAGTGCAAATTAACTAGTATCTAGGGTGGCACAGAAAAGAGACGAGTTCGTGTGGACTTAACTTTGTAAAAAGTGTTCTACTGATAAATGTGCGCAAGGTGGTGAGTATCAGAGCATAGGTCATCCAGAAGAAATGACTTCTAACACAGTAGCAGTTGTTTGAATATTAAAAAGATATTAGGTGATCTTGGGATGCTGTATTTAGATGTGTTAGAGGTTCATTCTTGAACCCGCGGGTAAGAGTCTGCAGTTGTTGCGTGTTCCCTGGGACCAGATTATCCTGTGTGGGTCTTGCCCTTCAGCAAAGTTGCCCAAGCTCAGGCTCTGATTGCCTGGAGTTGAGTTCTGGAATGTTTTCTCCTCTGGAAGAGCTGCTTTTCCTTCATGACCTCTGACTCTGTTCATGTTTTGTAGCAAGTACTCGACCTGTTTGGTCTTTTGTTGCCAAAGCTGGCTATGCTACTGGGTGGTCCTCTGCACTGTTCCAGTATTTCTACTTTGAAATGCAGGGGCTTGGTCATTCTGTGCTTTTTCTTGCGTGCAAGCTTAGAGTAAAAATGCTTGCATTGTGCTTAACAGTTGTGAAAGGATGGTGATGTTCTAGGACTCGTCAACATAATTATTTCAGTGTACTGTATTGGTAGATTGGGTTTTGAATGATGTCTGTTCATTGGTACGGTTTTGAGTTGAGGATCCCTTCCTCTCACATGCATACATTGAATTCAGGAGCATATATCACATTCAGCCACATGTAAATTAATGCTGACATTATACTGTCCTATCTGGCATGTCTGAATAATTAATGAGGGGGGGGGAAGAGAATTGTACAATGGAACTTCTGTTTGGAGTTGCCTAAATTTAAATCTCTACTTCTGAATTTATCACCGTACATTCAGCTTCATCTCAATCTCCTTACAAATTCTCTTACTTCTGGTCACCACCACATAAAATTAGTAACCACATAACCCTACTCTAAAGCCAACAGAGTGAAATTCTCTTAAATTTACATGCTTAGGAAGTAATTTTGTTTCAACTGGGAACTGCAGAGTAAATTGAAGGGGAAAATTAAAAAACTAAGTTGTCTGTGTTTATAACATTAGCCCATGGAATTGTTCTAATTTTTACTGTGTGGTGCTGAAACTTGTTACTCAAAACATATTATGCATATAGGCATACACATATTTTAATATTATTTTTTGAAAAATATTATGATGCTCAGAGTGACAGGCATTTGAACGAGGATTGCACGTCAGCTTGACTAGCATTGCTGGTAGGAGGTTAGGATGGAGGACTGGCTCCTTCTGCACAGCGCTCGGATGGCATCAGTTGGGACCTTTCTGGAAGCGGCCCAGCCTGGGGGGAAGATGGGTCTGTGATGTGACAGTCTCTCTGGGCTTCCTCCTTAGGGCTTTGGGTAGTCATGATTCAAACCTTCAAGACTAATCCAGCTCTTGGTGGGAGATTTTTCTCAGCTTCAGTCTAGCTTCAAATCTTACTGTACCAAAAGTAAACTCTAAATCTCAGCAGAAGATGCTCGATTGTAGAGCAGGCATCCTCCTGGTCTTAGGGGACAGAACTAGAATGATAATTTGTAAAAAATATACAGTAAACAGGAAGTATAGCAATCACTCTCACTGCATGTGCAGTCTATATTTTTTATATGAAACAATACCTTGTTGTAAAAGTTCCCTGGATTTGGCCAGAATAATCTTTTTTAAAAATAAGGACAGTTAAAGAATTGGACTGGACAAACTTTTGCACTACAGTGCCAGTTTTTCCTTGGACTAAATACTGCTCTACATCGTGAGAGTAGCTGCTGACAGTTGTAGTGCCAAACATTTTAGTGATTCTTCATTCAAATTTATTTGAATTTTCTATTCAGTGAAAAATACTATTTCAGCCTTAAAATTCAACTGCCAGTCTGGGGTGAAAACAAATCTCATAAATCAAGCATTTCTTGTGTGACAGAGATACTAGTATCTGTAGTTTTACCAAATGCATTATATAGTGCCAAGGTTAATTTTGTAAGTATGAACAGTGTTTACAGCATAAACAATTACACTATGAACTATGTATTGGCATATAACCCCCTTGTATGACAGGAAGAAAGATGCAGCTTAGTTGAGAAAGCCACTGAATATTTGGAAGAAATTTAACTTGTAAGATTCTGGAAATTGGGGTTGGTTTCTTCTGGTAGGTCATTAACAAACTGCAGGTTTTGCCTGTGAGAGATATGGAAAGGTTTTCTGAAAAAATCTTCTGTAGGCAGTAACACAGTGGCCTGGAACAAAATTTTAACAGTCATGGCTCAGATGAAAGGTTACACCTTTATCTGATATTCGTTAGTTACAAGACAGTGTGTACTAGAGTTTGCCAGTGCTAGGAAGACTTACTTAGTTTGTATTCAGCCAACAGTCATTTTCACAGATTCAGATGGCTTAAGAAAGTGTCAATTCAGTGTTACTCGTCAAAAATGTGTACTGTACAATTTTCCAGGCCTGTCTTTGAATTTACTGAGGTATTAGACACACATCTTGAGGGCAAAAGAAAAATAAGGTTCAGATGACTGCGTGGTTCATTTTATGTAATTGGAATTCATTTAAGGCTCTTCATTTGTTCAGCCAGCTCTGGTAGAGATGTACCTTCTTTGGAGGGTGTTGCGATTTAGAATACTGTTAAATCATCAAGATTTCTACTTCTTACAAATGAACACATTTGGCCTTTAAAAAGAGAACTGCGGTTCAGAACTGCTGAATAGTCTCTATGTGCAGGTTTTTCTGCTGCATGATTTCTGTACTCTGCTCAAATGTCCTTTTAAAGTTTTTCACTTACATTGAATTTCAGTCATTAGGAAATGTTTTTCAAGACCATCAAAGCTGCTTATTTCCTAGGGGTGACACTGAGAAACTGAAAGAAAATCTGAAGTGTGAACAATACAAGTATATACATTATATACGAACTAAACAATAAATGCTACATAAAACAATATAATATTGTAAGTAGAAACTTGATGAGGGCTAGAGGAACAACATTTTAAGAAACAGCAGTGTTACACCATTTGTGGAGAATTCAAATAGTTAACATCAAAGAAAAATGGTGATAGCAATAGCAATATTAGTACGGCAATATATTAAACCACTCTTGCTTTTAAATAGTTGATCAACAGTTTACACAGAGGTGACTCCACAAATGTATGTAAACACAGAGTTTGATGAATAGAAGAGGCTTATTGGGGGATTATGATACATACGGCGTGCTCTGTGCTTTTCTGCTGTCAGTCAGTGCGGATAGAGGTAAGATTATTAGCTACAGCCACTTAGACTTTTCTTGCAATCTGTGTCTATCTCTAGTAGAAAAATCACTTAAGCTCTGTTCATTGCTTTGTTGTGCCTGAAAAAGTAGAGAGGTTTTTCTGCCTTTGGTTTAGTCAACGTGGTATGGCTGGATGATTAGGTAGGTTTGATGATTTAGGACCCTTTTGAAAGTGCTGTTTTAGAACTCTGGAGTAAGACTGGTAATGTGATTATGGATCTCCGATTTTTCTTCCATGGAAGGACAATTTAAAAAGAAACATGTTCTTTGTATTACTAGTGGTGAGTTCAGTTCTAACTGTTGTCTTGTTATCTCACGTCCATTGGTATAATTCAAAGAGTACCGAAAGAATGAAAAAATTCCTTCTGTGTATTTCGGTGAGTGCTGAACCAGATCTTAGATGTGTCACTTCTGCCACTGACTTCCGTTTTTGCTAATTATTAGCAGGAAAAATGCTTAAGTACTTTAGCGGTAATTGATAATTTAAAAAAAGACTTGTGGAACGATACAATTTGTGAATCAAATCTGTAAAACTGTCTGCATTTATTCCTGTGGTGAAGCAGATCTTCAGACTGACATGGTTTAGGTAGGGAGTACTTTGAGGCAAACTGAGGTTCTGACTTTTGGAGACGCTTGGTTGCAGCGCTGCAGTTCATACTGATGGGCCATGCCTCTGATAGTCGGATTCAAACCTTTGCAAGCACTTGCTGAATTAAATGCTCACAGGAAGGTAAGAGCTGGGGCAGAGCTGAGTTCTTGGGCTTCCAAAGAGCAGCCCTGTTAGTAAGGGGGTCGTGAGGCACTACCTGAGCGCGTTAAACCCAAGCTACTGTTTCATCTCCCTTCTGCCCTCCTGCATCTATTTGCATTTTCATTTGCCAAGGTGCTTAGATTTCAGTGGTTAATGCGGTGACTGCTCTATGTAATTAGAGCCCAAGGTATATATTTTTCTATTGTTTTGATTTGAAGTGTGTTAAATATTAGGCAATCATCAATATATTGCCTCTGATATATTATAATGCATATTTAAATCTTGTCCTCAGTAATTTGAAAAGTCAAGCAAATATTTGACTTTTTCAAAAGTATTATTTCCTCTTATTAAACTCTGTTGAAATTTGGTGCAATGGTTCTCTTAGTGTAGGTTTTCAATTTCTAATTAAAAAAGGTAGCTGAAGAAGGTGTTTAGTGTATTAGGCTTCATAGTAGCTATATCAGCAGGTATCTGTGAGTCTGGCTTCTGAAAATGTCCATAAGTTCCATAAGAAAACAGTGCAGTTTTTTCTGGTTTGATAGGTTGGAGGGTTTTTTTTTTTCCCCCATTTAAATCTTGGTAGTCCTCCACCCTACCAATCGAAGTAAATTGTGGGGGGAAGGAGTCATCAAAGCAAAATATCCTTCACCAGTAGGTAAGACAGGTTTCTTGCAAAGGAATTTGACCTTCTTCCTGTTGGGTAACTCCTAGAAGATTTTAATAGGTATTAAATATGCACTCTTGTAAGCTTGCAGATTGACTGAAGGGACATAAAGATTAGTACCAATTCTGAGTGACAGAGTTTTCTTGGCATCTGTCAGCAGTAAGGGCAGCTGTGCTTGCTGTATTATGTTCAGGTTAGCTCAAGAAAGACAGGGCCTATATTTTTGAAGAGCAGATTTGGATGCGATAGCTGGAGCAGTAATGGTCCCTGACTGTTGTGGAAGTCACTGTGCTTTTAATAGGGATGGTGGAAAAGGAGATGTACCCAGTCCTGAGAGACCACGGGCTTTTTTGGGGTAGCAAATGCTGGGAGAGAGATGTGGAGAACAGCTGGTTCTGTAGCCACTTCAGGCGTCTCGGAGTAGTTGTCTGTGAGTTTGGGTTATATTGTTCTGTAGTGAAACTGCCCAGATGAATGAAAGGCATGTTGGAAATTTGGACCATGTGGAATTGTGCCCTGTATTTAGAGACACAGTGTCTCTCTGACACATGCTTAGCTGCTTAGAGTTCTAGGAAGGGAAAGGAGCTATGTGTGTGCAATACAAACTCTTCTACCTGTTTTAGGGTATTATGCTGCTATATACTCCTGCTATTATGATGTCTGAATGCCTTACGTGTCTGTAATATATTTATCCTCACACCATTCCTCCTGAAATAGGAAGATGCTGTTTATTGCCATTTTTCTGATAGGGAACAGAGATGTATGGGTATGGATGTCGTATGCCTGAGGATGTCTGTAAAAGTGCTGCAAATTGAATCCAGGTCTCTGGACTCTAAGGTGGGTACATTTAATTGCTGTCACATTGCTCCACTTTGGAGCTACCCTGTGTTGCTGTGAAACCATAATCGTGCTGAAGTGAGATTGTTTTTCTGTTGCTTTCCAAACCTTCTGCATGTACCTGAGCACTTACAGTCAAAGAAATGATTCATGCCAAGGTGTGTTATCTGATATTCCATTTTCCCCCCCGTAGATGTTTTTGAGAACCTAACTTTGAAATGCACGTTTCGCACTGAGCTGAGAAATTCTCTTTTGTGAGCTTGATTTCTACCAAACTGCAGAACTTCTCTGACTGATGAAATTCCATTTTTCTGGGATGTAACTTACACCTTTATCTGCTTTATCTTCCCAGTTGTCAATTTAGATTTTTTTTACTTATTTATTTATTTATACTAAGTTGTAACAGGTTTTTTTGGTTGTTGTTTAAATGAGGGTCTTAGCTTGTTACCATCCTGTAAATGGAGAAAGCTTCTGAAAGTGAATCAAATTAATGACTGAACAACCAGTCTTCTGCTTGGGTGTGTGAAGCTACTTCTGTATTACAGAAGGAAAAATATTTCCATAGCAACCTATTAAAAGCACAGAATGTTTTTGCTATGTAGGGTTTTTGTTGTTGTTACATCCTCACAGTGGAGAATTTTGACTGCTGTAACTGATAGCACAGCAACATCAGTTACTTTAATTAGGAGTTTGTACTGCATATATACTTTTATAAATAAATGTAAACTGTTATTAATGAAATTAACTCAGGTTTCTAAGATGTGAAATTTTAAAATGGCTACATATTTTTTTTTTTTACGTTATCCAGCATTTCCTTTGAGCCCTGATATACCAGAATCGTCAAACTTGTGGAGCAGAAGATGATAAAACAAAAGGATGTTAACCATCATGTAGATATGTTCAAACAGCTCGCTGAGCTACTCAGGAATGTGCTTCAGCATTTATTTTCATTAAGGCGTGGATGTGCAGCTACTATACCTGTGGTAGAGTACCTCAGAGTAGTGGAATAAACCTGAATTTTCAGGTTCTGCTTTGGTTACGTGAGGTGGTAGTAGCAGCCCTGTTCAGTCTTTTTTTTCGTGGTGTTCCAGGTATTTGCAACAGCAATCATTATGGGTGGGCAGTAATAGCAAGCAAGACTCTGGACTTTTCCAGTCATATGGAATGCTTTGATATATTGCCAGATTAAATAAAGGTGAGCAACAAGATTCCATTTGGCTACATGGCAGAGTAACAAAACAGTACTGCTTGTGAGTAGCTTCTTGTTCGTGATCCTGTTGGTTAGGTTTCCTGTTGCAAGATAAGAAATTTCTGTAGCTTGCCTGGTGGGTCTTTAGTTCCATGCCACTCAGCCTCTCTTTTTATTAATTTTTGCTGCCATATTGTTATTAACATCCAGTTTTCTGTATTTAAATGTCTGTGTCACGGAGGAACCCAAGAAAATGGCGTTGTTTTTTGAACATCTTCCCTGAGAAATTCTGTATCTGCTCTGCATTGTCTCTTGTTTGTTACCGTACTACCCAATCCTTTGTTTCCTGTGTTACACTTCTTTATAGTATCCTGGTTGCAGTGTCGCTGCTCTGACTGGATTTACAGCTCTATGTATCAATATGGAGGAATAATAAAGAAACAGAGAAGGCAGTGTATAATTTAAAGGCGCCATTTGTTTTAAAGTATATACCAAATGGTATTTATTTGGCTTAAAGAAATTGTTTCTTTGTGCATTCAGCTTATTTTGGTAGTAATAACTGAAATATGTGATGTTTTCCTCAGAGTCTTGCAGTTGACTTCTCTACTGTACTCTAAACCTTTTACCATTGCAAAGCCCAGTAGCCTTGCGTAAGTTTTTAAGTGGAGAGTGGTCTCTCGGAAAAGAGTTGACTGAACAAGTGTGGCGTCATTTTACATGTGGTGAAGTAACTGATTAACAAAGAGCATGAGAAGGCAGGGAATGCATCACTAATGCTATCATTTCACTGTTGTGGTTATGTGGAGGACTTGCTGATTTAGTTCGAATTGCTAAAACATGTATTTTTTTTTTAATTTGATGTCACTGTTTATTCAATTAAAACGCTAAGGGAAAGTTCAGAACAGGGTTCATTGAGTGGGAGCATCACCTTTTTGCAGCAAGTTACTCAGTATAACTAGAAGATACAATTAATTTTGGTGTCACACTTCTCTGTAGATTCATAGGCTGGTATATTTTGAGATCAGTAGAGAAAATGCATACTTTTCATTGCTCAAGTCAGATGTAATGTCACACCACTGGTCTCAATCAAATTACACCACATTACTTTTATGTCTGTATTTAGCTTAGGAAAGTCATGGTGGTGGTTGAGGCTGCTTATGTAGCAATAATACTGTGTTACGTGTATGTTTGACTGGTGTTTGTATACTGATATGACTGACAAATCAAGATGCACGTGTTAATTAAGTTTAGGACATGATTTGTAGATTCCTACTGAGTAATTAGTTTATATGAGAAATTATTTGCAAACTGGGGGAATTTTGTCATATATAATTTGCTTTTCTGAACATTTTTGACAGTGGAACTTTAGGCTGAGAGACGTAGCTGTCTGTATACATCGGGCTTTTCATGTGCCCCATTTGTGAACCTGCAGCTTAACTCAGCTGCTATTAGCTCTTTTGGGATTGGTGTCCAGAGACATTTTTGAAGAGCTGTCAGTTTAGCTGGCAGGTGTTTATGCTGCAGTGGTGTTATCTCTGTGCAGTGCTGATCCCTATTTTAAAATAGCCGAGACACCAGTAAGCCCTCAGGCTAAAAATTCTGAGAGTAGATTCAAATAGCTTGATTTTACAGGCTGCAGTATATCAAGGGAAAAGTTGGCTTCTGGAGATCAACCGTTAGCTTAGTAAATGGCTAACATGTCCAGTTTGATGCCTGCTTGAACTGAGACTCCATCCATAGTACAATGATCATCTCACACTTATTTTTAAGGCTTCTTCCACGGGAATCCTGGTACTCTACTACTTTTTAAGCCTCTCTCATGTTTATTTACTATTAATGGATCTCCTTTGTTTTCCTTTTTGGTGTTGGGGTAGTTTGCTACTAATTAGCTGCATTTTATACATGGAATATGTTTACGTGGCTGAAACCACAGGGTATGCGAAGTCACGCTATGGAGAAATAACTGGATTTGTGAAAACAAACACAGGCATATTTAAACGACAAATGCAGTCAGAGCTTTGTTCTTCTCGGAAGATAATGTTACTCAAAGTGTTTTGAGCGCATTAATTTTTCAAGTTGATACTCTCCTTTCTTGTAGCTTTCAGGGTGGTGAAAATGTGTTAAAATGAAGTAGGCAATGTTTTTGGCTGTACATACATAATGGCATTGCTTTGTAGATTAAGCAGATGAACTTCATCCCATGGTAAAATGCATTTCACTGTGATTTGGTGTGAACAGAAACCAAGTTTCATGCCTTTGTACTTCAGTTAGCATAGCATTCCATTACAGAGTTCAGGAACCTTCAGCCTTCTTTCCTTTGAGTTAAATGCAGACTTTTCTAAGGCTCAAAGTAATGTGTACTTTTTCTTGTTTTATCTTTACTCTCAGGATCTGCTAATACTCCCACAGAAGCCTTACATGTCATTCTACTTTTCTCAGAGGTATTCAGGCAATTCCACTTTTTTTTTTTCTTTTTTATGAAGAATTTTAAATACCCAAAACCAGAAACCCAGAGGTTGGTTCAAGTGATGATAGAAAGTCTGTGTTGAGGTTTGCATCAGTTCTGTGTTCTGCCATAGGCTTTTAAGGTCATTGATCTCTCTGCCTGAACTCGCCACATGTAAAATTTTTCTTGTTTTCATGAGTGAATGCTCAATTCTTATTTGATGTCCTAATGGGGCTCATTGGTGTGCCTTTACTGTGATTAGCTGTTAGCTCTCCTCTCGGTTCCGTGTTTCCGCTTTGTTATTCAGCCCCCCTGAGTCTTCTGACTGATCAGAAGTCTATTAAATATGGTTCTGGTTGGAAAAGAACAGTAATAATGTAGGAATGTGATGAATAAATAGGAGATAGATTTCACTGCATGCTATGGGTGAATCTCTTTGTGGTCATCAAGAGCTGTGCAATGACCAATACTGGAGAGCAGGAATGTTAATCAATTTTTATCATTATAAAAGTATCGTATGTGAAAATTGAAAACTGTCTTTTATATTCTGAGAAAGAATACTCAAGAGACCCATCATGAATGTGGTAACGTATTTTGTAAGAGTGTGTTCCTGCAGCACATTCTAGGTCCCAGATGAGAGGCATGCCAGGCAGTTTTACATGCATGACAATTATTTGACTATAGCAGATGAGAAACTTGAAGACAAACTGCTGTGAAACAATTTCTGTGTTCTGAGTAGCTCTCAGTTAATAATATCTGTGTCTTCCGTAGATGTATAAATATGTGTGGGTCATTAGTAGCACTTGGAGGTATCACTAGAAATAGCAATGCTGTGTGTTTCAAATGTGCCAAAGGTTGGATATAGATGAATTCTGATTCAGCCCTTATAATTCAGATTGATATACATGATTTTTCAGGTATAATTTTTTTTTCTCAGAACCTACTTGCAAAATTGTGCCTCAGAAGTCCTTACATCAAGCAGACCTTGCATGTATGAAGCAATTGTATGTTTCCATAAAAGAGTACAACTACTCCTCTCCTAGTCAAAATAGCTTTTAAACAATATGTGTGAGAGAGAACAGCATTATGGATTTGAATATTCACATGTATTCAGTATCAAAGTTATTTGGCTTGATATTATATCTCACCTAATTCTGAAAGTTTTAACCAAAGCTGTTGCCTGTTTTCTTGTCTGTGTAACGTGAGGCAGGCAGAGTCCAGCTCCTTCTTGCAGTGGAACGGACAGTGCCTTGAACAAATGAAAGACGGACAATTTAGAAGACATTTAGGTTTGGCTTGTGAAGTCCAGTAACGTGCTGAAGCTGGAATGTGTCCTTACTTTACTCAGTGGTGATCAGACAGGTTTTCTGTGGGGTGGTATGCTGTTTGCAAATCCTGTGGGGCAGTATATGTGGGTATGTTAAAGAAGGTGTGCTGGCTAGCATACTGTATTGTGAGAGTCTATAGCTTTTCCTTTGATGCCTTTTGCTTAGTTGCAGACCTCCTGAGGCATTCAAACCAATGAAAGCTGACAACGCTGTAGCTTTTTTTTGTTGTTCTTCGTGCTTCTTTAATCAATAGGTTAGTTTGCTTAAAC
>VYZM01002846.1:487029-502089 GCA_013398915.1 Dromas ardeola
TTAGCAGCGGTCAGCTGGATCCAGATCTGTTGGTAGCTGAGATACAGTGAGATCAATGTCAAAAGACCGAATACTTCGGCCATATGCATTTTTTGCCTTGGAGAAGCTGCAATACAAACATCTGGACTACAGTAGGAGATCTTTATGATGAAATGGGAGGCTAAGGAAAGTGACTGTCTTCTAATATTTTTCAAATTACAAAATATGTTGAATAACATTGCTTAAGAATATGCTGTAGGCAACAGACAAGTCTTAAAATTACCTTATTTTAATATAAACACTTTCCTTCCTGAGTTTTATAATAATTTCTTATTACCAGTTTTTAATTTTAAGTTGAGGAGCTTGACAGCAGCTGAAACAAGTAAATGCAGTTAGCGTGAAGTTTGAATTTTCTTTTGGCTTTGTTATGCTCTGGATTATTTCTTGACTTCTGTGTTGTCATTGTGTCTCTGTGAAATGCACTGCTTTCTTAATGTATTCACCCATGGGGCAAATGGATTCTGTTTGTAAATTTGCAACTCCATAAAACGGGTACAATTCCTGTAGATCAAAGTGTTTTGTGTTACTTAAGTGATGTATAAATGCCAAGAGGGTTTTTTTATTTCTCTGTATATATTTTTGTCAAGAGTGTGACATCTGATCAGATCACTGGATTCTTGTGACAGACCAGCTATAATAGTGTTTTGCAAGCAGAGCACTACCGTTATTAGAGTTTTCATTGTACGTCGTTAGGGTGAGGCCTACTGCATGGTGTGAGGACAGCAGAAATCACTGGTCTGAAATAGAAACTTTCTCTCAGCTCAGGCCTATAGTAAGTACCAAAATGAGGTGAACCATAATATATGCTAATCAGTATGGATTCAGCTCCCTGCTGCAGTCGTTTTCTGGTGCTCTGACTGGATCCTTCATCTCAGACGCTTGCACTTCCAAATGAGACAGGACAGATGGTGCCTATTGTTCCCACCCCCCTGGCAGAGCAGACAATCTGTATTGTCAGCTAAGCTTCCCCAGACTCCTCGGTGAAATAGAGGTGCAAATTCCCTGGCTGTTCACCGGTCTGGCAGTCTGTGCTCAGTTAGGGCATCCATCCCAAGTTTCTGCCACCGTAAGGAAACAAATCCATGCGAGTGTTTTGCCTGAGGCTTCAGAAGTGAATTTCAGTTACTGCTTTGGCAAGCTTGGGGAGGGAGCTAGGGCTCTGCATTTATAAAAAGGGAAGGTGGGAGAGGAAGAATGAAAGCTTAGTGCAGAGTTTGGTTTATTTATTTACTGCTTTTGGTCATGAGTGTCACTAAATCAAATGAGACAGTATGTTTTATTTTGGAAATATTGATAAACTTCAAGTTGTCAGTGTTAACTATAATCCACTCATCTTTTTTGTTTTTAAGCTTCTCTTTGCTGTTATTTTCCCTCTGATAGCATGAGATCTTCTACAGCTTTAATAAGACTGCTTTGAAAGCTTTATGTTTGTCATTTTGTTCATTTTATTAGCCAGTTAGTTGTTCATAAACTAATGTTGCTTAGTTTGACTGTGTGACTGCTTCTTCTTGCTATGTAACCGCTTTCCAAAGACAAACAATATCTCCTTTTATTTTTTAAATAAAAATATTTTTTTTCTTTAAAGTGTTACGAAAAGACTGTATAGCAGAGGTAAAGACTTGAGATCTGAAGAGGAGGATCAAATTTCTTACTTCTGTAGGTGCTTTCACTTCAGTGAGTTGGATGGATGGTCTTCAGAATAGGAATAGAAAGAGACTTACAAACTGCTAATAACTAACAGTCCATGTAATATTCCCCTTTCTGCTCACTTTGTTATTTAAAAGTATGCTAAAAATGCAGTGTATGACAGAAGAAGATATACTAACTTTTATGCCACTGGAAAGAAAAAGCTTTGTGAGAAACTAGCGTAGGAGTGAAATAAAAACAATAGCATGTTGTGTTGGGGAGACGTATCAGACAAGTTCTCTTCAGCCATGTTATTTTCAGACCTTGTATGCCAGAGGATTTGAGAATGGTTTTCTGAGGGATCTTCTCCAAAAGATTACTTGTACATAAATCTCAGAGTTTAGAAAGCGGGGCGGGGGACGACGGAGATTATTTGGTTCTTGTTGAACTGAGATTGAGAGCTTAATTCCCCTCTGCCCTGCAACTCTTCTTTGATTTTACGTAGAGAATAGGGTCAGTAACACTGGTTTCAAGAAGATTTTGTGATGTTACATTAATTTCAAGAGGATTTTGTCATGTTACATTAATATAAAGCTGTTGAAATCGACTTTTATTTGATAACATATAAGTGATATGGCTCAGAGGGGATTTGAAGAATAGTAAGGCCCAGAAACTTCATGAAATTTTGAAAATATTTGTAAGAAAAACTGTTCAGAAATCTGAGAGCTATATGAGAGAGCAGCATTCAGTTGTAAAGCAGATTTAGAGCTAATGTGAATGGGTGTGACTTCACAAAGACAGATGAAATTATGAGAGTCCTTAATTTCTGCACTGGTATATGAGAATTTAAGCAGATTAACAACATCTTTGGCTTTCTAAGAATATCACCAGGACAAGTAGAGCTGTTGCATCAGCAGTGTTGTCAAAGTAGCTAAGTTTAGGAGTGTGTTATTTTGACTTCCTAGTATATTATGATGGAAACTAAGACGTGCAGCAAGAATTTTTTTTTTTCTTAAACACAGAAAACACAGTTTTCCTGTGATGTGCTTTAAAGAGAGGCCGTAGTGTTTCTTTTGTAAATTGTCTTTGAACATTCTGATCAGAGACAAAGTGATGTTCCCCAGCTAATTTTTGTACTTGCCTCTTGAGATGTAAGAATGCTAAACCAAACTGAGATCTGAGGAAACACTAATCTGGATTTTTCTATGAGCAGTAAAGAAAAGTGTAGAATATTGAAGTTAGAAATGCTATGAACACAAGGCTACAAAAAAAAAAAAATCTTCATTTAGAGTCGGTGGCAGCAAAGCTCCTCTTGTGTTACTGTGATGCCCTATTGCTGTGCCAATTTTATTGCCTTCTGGACATTAACATGAATTAAAGTGAATTAACAGTGTCTCAGGTCTTAAGTTTACCTTACAGGCAGAAAGAGAAGAGCCCATTTGATGGACTAAATGTATTCAGTTAGGCTGAAGAGAAAATGTAGCAACAAGAAACATGGAAGAGGGAAGCAATCAGGAGAGAAACGGGGATGTTGCTGGAGGTGATGAGCATTCAGTTAACAATAAAAACTAAACTTGGAGCTGATTTTTGTTAATATATAATAAGTGAAGCTGTGGAGCATGAACAAATCACCTTTCAGAAGAAGTGAGTTTTAAGAAAGGGCCAAAATGTCAGACATGTAGCCATGTGTTGGAGTTAAAATGCCTTCTGCATTACTACTTTTTCTGCTGCTCGCTTTAGGTCTAATGCTGCTTTCACAGAACTAAGAACACCAACATGCCATTACCCTCAGCTGCTATCCTGTCGTATTTTCTATTATTCCTGTTTTGGTAGAGGCCAGAGGCTTCCACTGAGTGCTGTCTGCTGCGTGAAGCCCTCTACAAACATCAATGACAGTTCCTGGCCTGAACAATTTACAGTGCAACAAGCAAATCATAGTATGTATATGAAACAAGTAAATGGATGGGCAAGAAGACAGAAAAGGATGCAGACAAGATTAGAGGGTACCTTATGGTTGACCTTGTTATGTACACAATTCCTTTCAACAATTGTGTTAGCCCACAGAAGGCCACCTTACCTGTCTCTTCAGATGGTGTTAGGCTGAGGCCAGTTGAGCTTTGTCAGATTGCCACCAACTTTCATTAGATTTGAAAGTGATTTTGGATCAAATATTGTTTGGTGGCAGATTCTGGGAAATTTTAGAGACTTCCATCTGGATTTTATCTTTTGTAGGCGCTCTTTGTAATATTTCTATCCAGTCTTTTTTCCTGTTATGCTACTTCTCATTACCTAAGAACATAAGAAAGGCTGTACTGGATCAAATAAAAAATGTCCCATCCTGAGCAGCAGCTATAAGCAAGAAGAAGGAAGAACAATAACAGCATGCATGATAATGCCTTCCTTCCATTTCCTTCTGAGACTTTAGCCATTTTCAGCTCATGGATTTACTGAGATAAGTGTGGTTTCTGTGTTTAATAACTTCCTGGGTTTTCCGTGCCCTGAACTTGTCCAGCCTCCCCTTCAATCTAACTTCTCCTTGCCACACCGGACAATCACTTCTGAAGCTAAACTATAGCATAACGTTGCTTCTGCCGGGTCTTTTTTTTCAGAATCAGTGATATTTTGTACAAAAGCACTTCACTGATCTTTTTCACATTAACTTGTGAAAGTATCTGAGGTAGTAATAATTTTGTTTGGGTTTTTTTGGTCAATGTTCTGTCCCCGTGTTATGTAGATCTGACCTGTGCCTATTCACATTTTGGTCAAAGAAACTCGTAATTTAAATGAACTTTTTAATAGTACATCTTTATATAGCTAATGCTAGCATTGACAGCTAAGGATGGCATGCAAAAGCGGGTGACTCACTCTTCAGTGTGGCTTTCTTGATGATGCTTTGTATTACATAAAACTGATATTACTGTCTCAGTGACTCTTGAATATACATCACTACGTACTCTGAATTTTTTTCAGAACTGTGTGTCTCAAATATGTCTAAAGCTTAGGAGTGAACAGTAGATGAAGTTAAGCTGCATTCTCTCCTAGATGTTTTTAGACTTTTATTTCAAATGGCATTTTTATGGCTTTGATTTTTATTATTCTTTGTTTCTCAAAATTGCGTTTCTTCACATATTCTTTTCATATAACCTGCTCTCTGCCACAAAGAATGAAATATATTTGGTAAAAAGAAGATCAGCCAGAAAACTAATGAAACTCTCTGGTTTTTTGGTGAGATTTCACTACAGATGAGAAGATAAATCTGTATACACCTAAAAGATTTCCTGTAAGAGAAGATGAATGCTTGCACAGAAACACAGCCTGCTTGAGATTTTGCTGTGTAATGCCCTCGTACATATTTCATCTAAATGTACATTAAATTTTACAAAAGACAGCAACAAAAGTGTAAGTAGGTAGTAGTGTGATTGAGAAGCCAATGATGCCTGCAGGACAATGCTGGTGATGTCATTCGGTTTGCCTTAGGCTGTTATTAATAACGTGCTGCCCTTCATTCCTGAAAGAAATGTGGAAGCCTCAATGCACTGAACATATAATTGTGGGGCCGATAGGTTGCGGTACAGGCTTTGCATTCAGACATAGTGTCTCACTGCTCTTGTTGCAATGCCATTTTTTCTCACATCTTATGTATTGGGGATCCATTTTTATTAAGGATGGGAACCTGTGAAGGAAGACACTGCTAACTGTTGATCTGTAGATTTGTGAGCTTGAGAGGAAAGGATTTGAAAAAATAAACATTATTGTGGCATTCTGATGCCTGCCATTTGATATCCCAAATGAGATAAATGAAATGTTGGAAAACACGTAATGTTAGAAAACATACAAAACCATATTTTGAACACCTTCAAACAGGCTTCTGAACAAAAACTGCAACTCTTTTTCCGGGATGGTCTATGTAACCTATCATAGCAACACTACAGAAAGTAACTTGTTCGAGATGATTGAACTAGAGGTGTTTGAATAACTATTCGTTGATATAGGTCTGCCTTGATCTAGTAAAATATTTAATGATTTCCATTTTGAGATAGCTGAGTGCTTTTACTGACTTTAAGTGTATGAGTAGCTATGAAGTTAGGCTGCTATTGAAAGGGTTTTTTGGACTGAGGCCTGAGAGACAACGAACAAATAGCATACAGCTGGGTAACTACTGCTGTTTGGTCTTGCTAATGTACCCTTATGCAGTATGTAGTTGGCTTCGTGCCTTTTCCCCCTATTTCAAAGAGGTATAGCATTTTGAACAAGTATTCTGAATGATGCTAATTGCATCAGTGTGCACAATACCACCTGCTACTTTAAAAATGGGCTTATTTTAGTAATGCAGAATTATTAGAACAATTATGCTTTGTTGAAATCTTTCTTGGATCTGTGAAGCCCAAAGAAATAACATAAGATCTGGTATGATTTCACGATAGGCCTTTCTTCTTTTTCTGTCTGTGTGTTTAGTTATCCTTTCCTGCTATTCCTTGTCAGTGATTTGGCAGCAATGTTATAAGTGGAAAAATCAGCTAAGAATAATAATTGTCACTAAGCAAAAGCAGCTTGTTACATGAAGTGTCTACTCAAAATACCCCTTTTATTGTTATTTTTTTAATATTCCAAATTTTTGTTACTTTTCTAGTTTACAGGGAAACAGGGTGGACAGATCATTAGCAAGTCATCTGAGGTACGTGAGGAGGACATACTGGGGAGGATGAGCCCCTGTAACATGCTCAAAAACTGTAGGAGGTGGAGTACTTAAGTGTTGTTATTCACTGCAGAAGCTGATGGACTAGATTGTTTCTGCATCGTGCTCTTAATAAGGTCCTAGAAAATGTACTTGAGTGGGGGCCGAAGAGGGTCTTCAGGATTTATCTATGAAGCCTTTTACAGTGTAACTTATTTTTATCTTATGAAAGCGCAGAGTGCATCGCTTCTCTGTTACTGTTAACTGTTCATATACAGGATCTATAGTAAAATAAGGATTAAACTAAATCTCAAGCACCAAGAAAAAATTCACCAGTGTTATGAGGAAGAATGAACTTTTTGTAGCTTGAATGTACGCTTTTTCTCTTTAGTCTTTTTCTGAAACATCAGATGTTGACAATTAACAGAACACTGTCTTGGATCACAATCTGGCTTTGGGCTTCTATTCATTTCGTTAGGTGGCAAATTGTGTTGTGACCTGTTGATTGCTATTCTCTGGGAGTGTTAGTATGTACCTTCCTGCGCAAGTTTACATGAGACCTATTGGAAGAAATGAAGAAAGATGTATTAGCATAAAAAGGACCTGGATCCTTACTGAAGTCTGTTAGTGTTGCTGTAAGATATGTTAAGGCCAACAAAGATGGGAACAATAATTTGGGCAGGCTGAGACCACACTGGTACTAGACATCAGCACCCTAAGAAGGATTTATGAAAAAATGGTGCTAGGGAGATGCAGAGAAGGAGGACGATTTCTGGACAAGTGGTCAGTACCTGCTCTGAGTATAGAGGACGTCATGAGAAAAGGCAAAAGAAGAGATTTATGGAAGTACTAAGAGAATGGGTTTGGAGGTGTTCAGGGAGCAAAAGCATGAAAGTTAGAAAGCATCTGTTAACCGAGTTTTCTACTGACATTCAGCATCTCTTAGAAATACAGAAAATTCAGTCATTACTCAGGATAGCACCTTGGTTACCTCAGGTGACCAGCTACTAATAATTTAAAAGCTTGTAAGTGGATGGCATTTGATTGAAAACGTTGACTGTAGGCATCATGTGAGCATCACTGATCACAGTGAGGTGACTCTCTCCAGTAAATTGAAGGGGATGTGAGCAGTGGAGAATCCATTCTTCCAGCCATAATAGCATCACAGTATGATCTTAAATGGGAAAAATCTTAATGTAAGTTCCCAGTAACTGTACATCTTGTTGGTAGGAATTCACTTGAAGTTCCCTGGATATGTCGCATGTCCAGGAGGTGCTCTGCAACGCTTAGCAGTTACTGATGCACCCCTGCATGAAGATAATCTTTCTTACCAAAACTGGCAAGTAAGGCCTAAAACATTGTAATGGTGTGTTACGGTGGACTGTGGTACAGAGACCAAAGATAAATAGGAATTGAAGTTCAGAGTCAAATCATGATCTAACAGTACTAATGCAACTGTAGCAATATTGTGGGAATATTTAAATTAGTGTATTAATGATACAAAAAAAGGCAATTTGGGCATTCTGTGTTGGTTTCTTTTATAATTTTTTTCAGAGAAGCTCTGGTAGGTGGGAACAATGACCTTGTGAATTTAATCAGGCAGCCATGCCAGTCTTGCTTGGATTGAGATGTTTGCAGAGGCAATTAGTCAACTCTTTGAGTTTGAGGCTAAAATTAGTATTGTAACCAATCCTCTAGCTGCTTGAGGTTTCTTTCTGCTTATTACTTTTATTCATAAATTAAGTAAAAAAAAAACAAACCCTATGTGTATAATACTTCAGAATAATTTTTAAAACCACAGGCATATCTGAATGCCTTCTGGTAAAGTGACTTCCTGAAGATTGCCTTGTGACTGCGCTGGACTTAGTATGGAACTGGTATGGTAGGGGTCATTAAATCATTTGCAATGAAAGCTATGCTTGAGCAAAGTGTATGTTAGCTAAAGCAAAGGCTGACAAATGGTGGTTTAAATCTTGCTTTTCCACTCTTTGCTTAGTGCTCTCAGAAAAGGGTTACTCCCTCATTTAAATTACATCTATTTGAGGACTGATCTGTCTTTGGCTTCAAAACATTGCTGTGGGCCAAACTGTGGGGATAGTTTGTTGCACTAGAAATTAGTTCTGGGCTAAAAACTCTTTTTCTTGCTACCCTGGGAGCTTTTGTTTCAAAGCTGCTAGGGAGTCATGTATTTAGCAGAGGAACTGGTTGTCTTTGAGGCAGCTACAACGATTCAAGGGCCAGCTTTTACAGGTATGTGGTATGAAGTCCTGCTCTGTTCTGCGTGACTTGTAGGCTCTTGGAGGCAGAGAGATAGCAGTTAGTGATACTGCTATTGTGATAGTACTGTGCCTTCTGATGTGAGCTATGAGAAGATATCAGAGATACCCAGTGCTGCTGCTGCAGTACTGATAAATCTGTGATGCTGTGGCTCAGCCTAGGCCCCCAGCCAAGCTGTGTCTCTTACCCCTCTCTCAGCTGTTTTCCACAGAGCTTGGTGGGGAGCTCAGCTTGGCTGCTGCGCAGGGAGTTACTCAGGCTGCTGGAGAGCCAGGAAGTTCCCTTAACACACAACAATCCATGCCCTTGACACTGCTTAAATAGATTTTGCCCTTCTTGGAAGAATTTAATAATAATGCAGCATTAGTGGTGTTACAATACTTTTGTTGATAATTTAGAAAGATCAAAATGTATTTCCTGTCACTCCTCTGTACAGAATGGGTCTCTGATCTGGAGCACCAAAGCACTAGAAATACTAAAAAGCATACTGTTAGACTATAAACTTACTGAGGTGTTTCTTACAGTTCACGATTGTTGCACCTGAACACGTTGCCTGTCTTCAGTTACAGAAGCTTGATGTCTTTATGTTTTTAGCATTTGCTTTCATTCATTTTTTTCTCTGGAGAAAGCTGATTTGTTCTGCATTTCTAACTGCGGATCATCTTTTCTTTAGAGTCTGCTTTCTGTTTGCTTGGCAGAATATAGTTTGAGGGAAGATAAAATATGTGGGCTACATCCTTTCAGACTGAAAGGCTAAATGTTCAGGAGCGTGCAGTGTTTTTGCAGTGTCTGTTATGTTTGCAGTTGACAATCTTGAGTTTCCAACAGTTGTTTTTGCAATGTTCAATGCATGCGTTGCCAGTGGTGAGAAGCCTGGAACCAAGAGCCAGCAGCACACGGACAACTTGTTACTTACAACACTTAAGATGTCTGAACATGAATCAGATCTCTCTGCGGAACGGCTCATTATTTTCTGCAGGTTTAACTGTAAATGGCGAACTTGTGGGCTGTTTTTTTTCCCTTCAGGTTTGACTTGTTTTCACCTTCGTCTCAACACGTTTTTATCCCTTTCTTAACCAATTCTATACATTAGGGAAATGGCAAATATTATTGGTGTAGCTGGTATGGGAAGTGGGAGAGAAGACATTTATTTAACCTTCAGCTCTTCCTCATTCCTTCAGATTCAATTACCAACTACATTAAGGTTTACCATGTCAAGAATATCTGCTTAATATGTAAGTAGAGGACAGAGATATTTCTCCCCTCTTTTATTGGATTTATACTTCAAAGTTTAAGAGGTGCAGACAATCTTACCTGTTTTCATGAAGTCAGTCTGTAAAGATGGTATTGCTGGAATAGCAAAACACATTATATGATGGGAATAGGGATTTAAAAAAAAAAAAAAGGTGGAGAGTTTTCTATTTTTTCACCATTATGGAAAAGTAGATAAAATGCAGTTTAATATCCTGAAGCGGTAAAGTTGCCTATGGGTATAAGAACATGTGTCCATTAACAGGAACTTTTGAACCTGGCTGGGTGATTTTTGGAATAAACTTTACAAAGGGGAGATCTCAAAGGTTCTAAGTTCTTACTTCTTTTTGGAAAACAGTTGGCCAGTTGTGGAATGGCCTCCTGATGTCCTGTTGCACAAAGTGTTGCAGTGTGAGCTCACACTGAGGACAAGAGTTTGAACACACATTTACCCCATCAGTGCCTTGGCTGACAAGCAGGCTTAGCTAGAGCTTGTGTCTTATTAGGGAATCGAAATACCAAACAGAAGGTGGTGGGAAACTAGGTGTCATAGTTTTGGTCATTATGGACCCACTTATTTATGCTAGTTTTTCATCCTTTTTGCTGTTTATTTGACTCATCTTCTGAATTGCTGAGACCAGGTTGAATGTCTGTTAAAGGTACCCATTTTTCAGGAGGGTAGTGAAGAGGGAACTGGTACCTTAGAGTTGACATATGGATTAAGTGTTTTATTAGTGTCTCAGATTTGTGTTTTATTTTGGGCTCTTGGCATGAAAGAAGCAGGCCTTTCTGTGAACTACCCTTCAAAATCATGTCTTCACTAGCAGCCCCACAGCAGCCCAGAGAGAGAATAGATCTCCTGGAGGGTAATATGCAGGTAGAAGTTTATAGAGAGCAAAGGGCCTGAGATTGTATTACTAAAGATGTTAATAAACCATTCTTCAGCAAGTCTCCTCACTTTTTTCATTATTCTTTCAGTTTAGTCTCTTCTCTAATAAATTATAAACAGTTTTGTGTTTAGGTTGTGCTGAGTATGTGCAAGAGTTACCATTGTACATGCAGGGCTGATGAATTAACGTGCATAGCTAGGTTTACTCATTTAATATTGAACCCTCAATTGCCCTTCCGTAAATAATTCTAAAAATAGAGAGTGATCACGTCTGGCAGGTCAAGGCATCTGCATTTTTTTTTCTGGTTTCACACACTCCTGCATACATACAGTCTTTCATTTTCTGTGTATTACAGAATTAATTCATACAGAGGCTGCAATGGAGCCTCTACTGCTCTTGTGTAGACTGTCAACTTCGGCTTAAGCTAGTACTAAATGGTCTTTTTAAAGTCAATAGAGAGTCCCATCGCTGGTGGGTATATAACTTTCCTGTTCCTCTGGGTTATTTGTACCTAGTCTTTAGCAAATGTATTTGCTTCCTTTTATGCTTTATGGAGGGGAAGAAATTGACTTTCTGATTTTGTTACATTGTTTTGTGTTTTCAGTAAACTATTGTGAGCTCTGTGGCTGAGACCTTCAATTTGGTATGTAGGGTTACAGGTGTAGTCTCACCAGTGCTATATGAATGAGGACTCTAACAGAAAACCTACTTTGTTGTAAGACAACGAGGTATGTGTTAGGAGAAAGTGCATCATAATCATTATTTTTGTGGTACGCAGTCTAACCATAATAGTTGTATTGACCCTTAAAGTTACACTTATACTTACTTCAAAACTTACGCCAAAATGCTAGAGCTTTCCTTTAGCTTTTATCTCTCTTCTCATTCTGTTTTCCAAGAGATGTGTTGCTAATGAGCGCTCCTTTCAGTGGCTTAGTCATGTGCTTGTCTTGGAGGTTTCTGGTGTCAGTGGGGTTACTCATATGATGAGCATTATGCGCATATTCTCAAGCGGCCTACAGTCCAGAAAGATGTCTGCCAAGGTTACAATGGGGGGGAAAAAAAGGTCTAAGATCGTAACATTATTCCCATTAAAAGCATGTTATCAAAATTGTTCTTTAAAATTAGTTTCCCTTGATGGCTCTTCACATGAAAAAAAATTATCTTGAGATTCATATGCACTGAAACAAATTCCAGTGTAATTACTCCCATGTGATACCATTGAAAGGAATATGACTGCACAGATAAAACTTAAAAGCAAAATTTGTCACCATGTTTTTGGAACTGAGGAAAGTGAGGGCAATTTGGCTGACTTAAAGAGGGTTTACACACAGTCTGAATCTGGTTTGTGATCCTCATCTTCTTTCCTGTTGCAAAACGGTTCTGAAACCCAATTCATTTACAGCAGCAACTAATGAGCAGACTGGAATTCTTAAGGTTTGCTCATGAGAGCCCCTAGGGCTGTTCTTTGCCCCTCCACCCCTGTGCTCAGTAAGTAAAATCCTAAGATGGAGGCAGTGTGATGGGCAGCCTTTCAAGATGCATCAGATTTTAAGTACAAGTAACTCTGACTCCTTTTCGTGGAGTGACATCCTACCACGTAACTTGTGGTACTACTGCCAAATGATCTTGGGTATGTGAAGGCGGGGCTATAGAAAACAGTGATTGAGTTATTTTTCTGCTTTGAAGGCATCTCCGATAGTTAAAGAAGGTTGTACTGAACTACATGAAGTGTAATTATGGGTTCACAAGCAACATCTTTCCCCTTGCAGAAGCACCCACACATAGATGTAGTACGGATCTGAGCTACGACCTTGGTCATTTCCAACTATCTGATGTGCATGAGACCACCATGGATTTGTGCAGAGTTTAGAGTACTAGTCTCGTTTTTACTAATGAATGCTGCCCGTAGAGAAGGTAGACATTAAAAATTTCGGTCTTTTTATTTTTAAAAAATGTTTGACAACAAATGTGAAACAAATATCTCTAAGCTGTTTCCACTGGGAACAACTAGTAAAGTTTTCACCGTGGGGTTTTTTTGTTTGTTTGTTTGTGAGATCTGAATTGCTTTTGAATGCGTACCTTCCATGGGCCAATAGAGTGCAAGCCTGGGTTGCTGCCACCAGACAGACATCCTGGAAGTAAAGGTAACACCCTTCTGCGTTCTTATTATTGTTTGCATTTTGAATACGGGAAAGAAATGACACTTCTCAATGAGTCTGTGTGCTATCTCACCTTGTATGCAACTACTACAAAGAATCTCACTCTATTTTTAAGACTCACAAATTGGTAAAAGGTTATAGCACTTACTACATATGACTGATCTTTATAGAGGTTCCCCAAACACTTTCTATAGAAGAGAAATGCTGCAGAAAGGGAAGTATTTATGACGGAGTTTCAGGGGGCTCATTAACTTCCAGAACATGGATGAACTTCAGGTAAAATAAACATTTAAAGGGCAGCCTTGCATTTTAAAGGAACAGGTGGCAAGAGTAATTTGTATCTGCAGTTAACATTTATAAACATGGCATTTAAGAAACATCAGAAGCCATAGAAAAGTTTGTCATCGGGTTTTGGTTGCTTACTAAACAGGAAGAAAAATTGCTAGTAAGGAAATAATGTAAAAATAAGAGATAGGCAATGTCAAACCTAAGGAACAGAAACAGATAGTTTGTTTCCAAGTTTCCATTAGAAACAACAATAACAGCAAATCAGCATTTTTACTCTCTTTCCCTTGGTTTTAATTTTCATTTTCTCAGAATGAGAAATGCTACAAGCAAAGTGGAATATTTTTGAATTGTTCGGAAGAGATTTTGATGGGTCTCGTTGCCAGTGTTAGCTTTACAGTTAGAATACCCGTATTCGGGCAAACTGAAGAGCAAACTAGTGATATTCAGTTGCTTTTTTAATTTTTGCTCTAGCTATTTCTACATCATTACATCTGTGACTTGAAAATAAGTACTGGATTAATACCTTTGCACAGTTCGCGAATTGTTTCCTGTAGGAAGAGAAAGCATCAGTTGTTGACACTGATGTCTAACTAAAATTTAGCAAGTGGCTATTGGAAAAGGCCAACAATCTGATTTGCCAAGTGAGGTGGTTCTTTATTTCTGGCTTGTGTGTCTCCCAATGTAAATGCTCAACAATCAAAAACTAGTTAACGATTCTGTTGAGGAAATATTGGTCAGTAGAGAATGCAGTTTGTTTTTTCTTTCCAACACTGGCATTGGCTTTGGGATGCTAGCAGGGAAAAATAAATCCAAGTCAGACTTTCATCTATTCTTGTTTTCTCTTAATATGTCAGGCCTGTGGCATAAGAATAGTGTCGTATTTGCTATACAAGTTACTGTTTATGAAGCTTTTTTTGTTCAGGGTGAAGCTATGATATCAAGGTTGATTTTTGTCAAGTGTTTTTGTTTGCTGTGTTGGTGTTACAGATTACCAAAGGCCTAGATGCCATGACTAGCAATGTCCCTTAAAGTAAGAGACTTGAAGTCTGTTTTTCAATTGAAAAACACAAGTTAAAGGATGGCCTTATCATCCTTTACCAGAGTGTTTAAATGAGTGAGGGGGGTAACTATGTTCATTAGATAAAAAGCATAGCAAGAGGCAAAGGTTTGAACTTTAGACTAAGTAAATTCAGATTAGAGACTAATTTTTAACGTTCAAAGTAAATGACAGGAGTATTTTTTAAATTTAACTTTAGTCCTTAATGCTTTTTGTCCTTAAGTAAAGACTGCCATAGTTGAAACATTGAGTTCAATGCAGAATTAACAGGGTAAAACCTGATCTGGGTTAAGTTTTGTAGAGACTGTTCGAGGTACGCTGCAAGTTACCGGGGTCACTGCAGACCTGGGTGGGATTAGAGAGCTGCTTTGTGGGAGGCAGAACTTAATGAGCAGTGGGGCTTTCTGGCCTTAGCCTGCAAATATAAAAAACTCCTGTAAAATTCCTTTGTGCATGAAATTGAAGTATAATGTTTTGCAGGTACAGGGGTTCTTGGGTCAGTGTAAGGACATCGGTTACATTGTTCCAAATGAGTTCAATGTTAAAAAAATGTCATAAATTAAAGGCACTGATTTTGTTGTCCTTGCCACGAAGAAGCTGAGTGAGTTGTTACTTATGGTGAATATAATGTCTACCTAGCCATCAGAATGGCTCTAGTGCTATTACTTTTGTAGGTCATAATAGTCTTGAAAAGTAAATAGCCTATAAAAAAAAAACAACCTTGAAGGAGATTACAGAAGACATAATGGCTTTTTGAGATGCATGGCTTTGCATCTGGCTGTGCTTTTTTTTTTTTTT
>VYZM01002848.1:267-10692 GCA_013398915.1 Dromas ardeola
AAAAACCTATGCAAGTTCCTTTGAATCCTACCAGGTAAAATTTGATTAAATAATTTAACCCACCAATGAAGGAGGCTTGAGTTAACCCTGATCAATCTTCTGAAGCAGATTAGGGCCCACTCACATGGTATTTTCCATTGGCAGTTACAGAAGAGTAATGAGCAACCAGAAGTAGAGCATCTTTACTGGCATAAATAGAGCTAGAAGACACATCTATGATTTTAGAAATCCTCTTGATTGTGCACAAATTAAGGTCAAGAGTTAAACTCCAGTAAATTTTCAGTGACAAAGCATTGATGGCTTTCTTGTATGACTCATGCAGTGCACAAATCGAAGGGAAACACTTAAACCTGTAGTGCTTCTAAGCTGAAAGCTACACATTATTCATGCATAAATATCTCTTTGAATAAACCTTACTATAGTTCACAATGAGTAAGAGACAGATATTGGAAGTTTGTGCATGGCTAACAGCACTACAATCTTGAGTGCTTGTGGCTGCAGACACATTTTATCAGAGCAGGTCAAAGGGCACGTCCATTTCATTCAAGTCCAATAGTGGCAATCATTGGTTTTAGTTGAAGAACAAGTCAAGCACACAGACAGCTTTTCCTTTTGTTATTTCAAAAAAAAAAAAAAATGCTTCAAAAGAAAAGCTTTTGCTTTAAAGCCCTAAGAGGAGGTTAATTAAAGGAACTTGTCAAAATATTTGTTGCAAAAACTTTTCCCATTACATTTTTTTAAGCTTAGGTTTTCAACACTTTCTTCAGTGTTACAGAAATGCTGCATACTTTAACTTGGCATTCCCTAGTTCTTGATGTGTGAAATTCCTTGTAGAAGGGATAAAGCAAATTTTTGAGAAGAAGCTTTATTAGAGAGACAATCATCAAAGAACACATAGAAAGAAGAAAAGACAGAAAGTTGATACTATTTATGTTATCCACAGGGTGCCTTTCAGACTTTTATTCATATGGCCAAGCAATTTACTTCCCGGTAAATTTGAATTTGCTTCACAGCAAACCAGAGTTTATTGCATTCGTTACTGGATAATAAGCATCATGTTGAATAAAAGAATCAGAATTTGCTCCGTCGTAATAATTATGAAGTGCCATGTAAGTACAATGTTATAAGGCTGGTGCGTGGGAAGAGTAGGATCAGATCTCTCTAGTTTTCTAGCATTGCTGAAAATTCTCCTGGAGGGTTTTTTGTCCAGTTGACTGCTTACTAGAAATTATTCATGTGTCAACATTACAAAGTCCAGAAAGATGATACTTCTGAAATTCTATATTAGGACAGGCTTTTTCACAAGGACAGTGAAGTAGCCCTGGAACTGCTTACGCCAAAAAGTTGTGGGTAACCAAATTTTGGTTAGTTAACAACCAATTCCACAAACAGTTCCAACGTTGTGGATTTTCCATCCTTTGATATTTTCAAAACTTAACTAGAAAATGCTGTGGATGATCTGATTAAATTCTGGGGATAGCAGGAGGCGGTACTGGGTCATCTCTGTGCTAAGTAACATTTCTGAGAATGTGTGAAATCTCACAGTTGAAGAACACAAATTGGAAGGGAAGCAATTTGGAGGGGAAAACTTTGCAGAAATTTTCAAGAGATTATTCCTTTAATCAGTTTATTTTTTGTCAAGGGGTAATGTGCTGAACAAAGGAATTAAGCCTTGATTGTACAACTAGTCCTGAGTGGTTGAACCCTGCACAAAGGCAGTGATCCATGTTCCTCAGTCAAATATCCTGCGAGACTAGACATCTTCCCATGTCACCACTCAGTTTAGTTAACCACTCAAAGAAGTAGAAAAACAGCATCTGTGAGAATCCTTCTCATTTATTTATATTTCATTTTACTTAGTTAAATTTAAGTAATAACTTTTAAATTTTTTTCCTTTTCCTGACAGTAGTACCCTATCACACTTCTAACACAGTAAATATGTCTTGTCTTTTCTAACCAATTCAATGGGAGTGCAACCAGCCAGCTATCATGCGTCTCTTCTGTCCTCTGTTAGAATTATAGGAGTATCTTTTTGTAAAAGTATTGGACAAGTATAAGGACAAAACACATTACACGTAAGTTTGACTACAGATTGATAATCACTTTGTACATTACTGGGGCTTCCAGTAAACAACAATATTATGCTTATCCCCATGCAGAGAACTGAAAACACATAACCAATAATATAGCCTTCTTGTTTTACTCCTAACGCAGATGTCACTCATTACCAGGAATGCCACCTCCAAGGAATTCTGAATGAATGGAGAGGCCAAAGCAAATTCAATCAGGACCTTCGTTGAGCTTCTCTCTTCTGAATCATATCCCTTGATGAATATTTCTATCAATTATTTGGCGGTTTATTTTGTCCACATTTTTCACAAACCCCACTGAGTTTTAGCTGGCTGTCCAGATGGAACACATCTGTCAGCAAGGACTAACTCAATTAACCTAATTCAGACTTACTGCAGGTTTCTAGAACTGAGACACCACCACAGTGGAATCACCCCTCCCTTCTTTGTAAGAAGGGAGAGAACAATATCTGGGAGATCTCACTGGCTGTTTGGAACAGGTTTGTGTCTTGAGCCTTAAGACTGGCTTACTAGTGTACCCTTACTGGTAACATCTTTCTACCTTATCACCAAAACTATGGCTTAAATCTGTGTGTGACATGTTTAGGAAGGGAAGTCTGGTTCGTTCATTTGCCCTCGTGAAGACGCAAATGTATGTTTAGGTGGAGTTAAAGATAGCAACCCATGTTCTCTCATGTTCACAGAGTTCTTCAAGCTTTTTCACTATCCCTTGTCCATTGGTGGGATCCAAGCATCCATTCATTTGCACTTTTGTGATATTATTAACCTTTCTTTAAAAATATCTGCAGATATATAAAAATTATATCTGCAGATAAATAAAAATATAAAACTGCAGATTTATAGAAAACTCTGCAGAATCAGAACACTCTTTACATTCCTTTTGCAGAAGTGTGAGTAGGAAATTTACCATTTTGAATGGTCATTTTCTGGAGAACATTAGTTTGTTGCATTTCTTCCTGAACTGGAGACTGTAGGCTAGCAATACAGTAAGATAAACCAATTTTATGGCTTCTAATATTCCCATTTCCTTTCAATAGTCAAACCTGCCTAATGCAGTAGTATATATAGATGACATCACATTTTTACTGCAGCGTGATTATAATAATTATTAATAGAAAAATGATACAGAAACCTTATTAATGTTATTGGAAATGCAATATAAACAGCTAAGGTCCTGGTAGTTTATTGGAAAAAACAAGTGTTATTTTGGGAGAAATGAGTTAGTAATTTATCCATCCAGTGGTAGATATACTAGAAGAGTATCAACTCCAGACATTATTGACAGATATGACATGGTGCGGTCACTTGGCCTCAGATTTGCACTGTATGTCTTCATGTCATACTACTTACACTGTAGATGTATCTCCAGTTAAGCCTTACAGTAAAGTCAAATGCTTAGAAGTTAAAACAAAGGACATGTCTACTTGTAAACAATGATATTACGCAAATTTTTGAGGAAAATAAGCAACATGCATTTTTTTAAATGTAGGTGTTTTGCTTATGTGTCCTTGTAACTTACATACTTAGGTTATTAAAGATTGTATGTCAAGGGCTTCAGGAAGATAACCCCAAAATTCTAATTTTCAAGAAAACTGGAAAATAAACAAAATGATAAATAAGTGTATACAGGTAATTATGTCCCAAATCTGAGCTACATGATTGTAAAGTAGTACGTCAAAAGGCAAAATTTTATGAGAAGCAAAAAATATTCAGTCAAGCGTAAGGCTGTAACTTTCATTTTTCTTCTTTTTTTTTTTTTCCTAAATTAACTATCCAAAACATTGTCAATCAGAATTTTAAAGTGAAGTTAGAAAAGAATTGTGATCTCCAATAAGGCTCAAAATTCTGGTATGTTTTGGGAAGGGATACAGAAATATTTCCTCCACTACAACAGCCTTTTGATGTCGTATGATCTTACAAACAAAGGATTTTTCAGTAACTGCAAGGACAAAAATATGGAGTTTATTAAGCAAATATTTGTCAGGCAAGTCCATAGTACACTGTCATCTTTTCCTTTATTTACTAGGGTGCTTTATCTTCAATTAAAAATTGTTTGAGTATGTCACAGTTAAAATTACAACTGAGCCCTATGATAATGAGTGAAAACTGTACTATACAAGAGTGCTTTTATATGGTATCTGTTCCTCCTCATTTTCTCTGAAGTTGAGAACCATGCCAGAACTTAGCAAAGATCCCAATTCAAACTATTTTCCGTCCACATTTTGAGAGGAGAGTTATCAGCAATTTTTCCATCAACTCTACAGTGCAGCGAAAATAAGACTCAGGAGATAAAATAGTTAGATTGTAACAGCTCTCATTTGGGTAATTCCTACTGGAATCTACTTTTTCCAGTAGGAACTGGGTCCTAAAATATTATGGTTTTCTCAGTGAAGTCAGTGGGATCATTCAGTTTCAGTCTCATGGAAAACTGCCGTTAACAGAAAATTCATTTTATTGCATTGCATAGCAGTAGCCAAGTTTGCATCAACAAAAATGTTCTACTTTTGTTGCTGGCAGAGGATTATTGTGTCTGCACAGGAAAACAGAAGGGCTTCATGATATTTTAAAAATTAAATCACCATTCTGAAAAACGTTGATACATTTTATTGTAGAGTTCATAGCTTTCATTATTTACCAATATCTCAGTCTTCAGTGCAAAAGGGACCTCTTTCTTTTCAAGTACTTGCAGTGCATGGGAACATGACATGCTCCAAAGCACAAAATAAATACTCAAATTCTCAAGCAGAATATAATAATTTTGAGGAAGTGCTAGTTCAAGCTGCCAGAAGTCAGCTCACTCATGTACTGGGGTAGCTCATCTTGATTTTGGATGACCTTTTAGATGAGTGAGCCTACTTTTCAGTTCATTGAAAAATGAGTATATGACATTAACATTTTTATCTCAGAGCTGACTACTTCATACCCTAAAATTAATCCTCAAATGGTCATGGCAACAAGTCTTTGTGAAACACAATGACAAAGGCAATTTGCACAATATATAATTCCAGCTGGAGAATATGAACGTTTAGTTCAACAGTCTGTGAATTTAGCTTTACTAATGAGAATGGTTTGCATTGTCTGTTATCTTTTATCTTGGAGCATAACTCTCATAATTTTGAAACCCAAGACTGATGGATAATTCATTGGTCTTTGATGATCTTTCTACTGAAAGCTCTCCTTGACCAAGTAGGTGGTAGACCAGCAAAATTGGTCTACCAATTCGATAAACAGATAAACAAGTAATAGATACCAGATAATACCACAGATAAAGCAGGGAGTATTTTGATAATTTCCCTTGAAGGGATACTCAAAGTGGAGGGGAATTTTCAGGAATTACTTCCATCAGTCATTTTGGAGAGGAAGATGGGAAACATGTACATGTAAAAACCAGACTACAAGTCTGAGAAATTATTCTGTGTTTGTGGAGTCATGTGTTCAAGGGAGGCAAGAAGAAGATCAGAAAGGATCAAGGAGTTCCAGAAAGCTCCCATATAAGACTGAAGGTAGCACAAACCCTGTGAGGAAACTGAGACAAACAAGTGCATTCAATTCTTTATTTTCTTTGCTAAGATCTTCTTATCATTTGTACTTTCCAAAGAACATGGACTGGATTCATTCTGCCTAATTAACATGCCTGAAATGGCAGCCCAATATCCCAATAATCAGCAGAGCACTGTGAAAAAAAGTTCTGATGCTACCATCAGTCTGGTCTTTGATAAACTGAGTGTCCCTTCATAATCCTCATCTTAGTAGATAAATTGTCTAGGGACAATATTCTTAGAGTTTAGTCACCTCAGATATGTACTTGTGTTTAAGTGACAAAAATGCACTCCTCACTATTTCAGAATTCCTGTTTATGAAATCTCTGTGTTACATATTTATTTCAGTTGCCATATGACTCTAGAGCAGCAAGTGGTAAGCTACCATCTCTTTGGATAATCCTTTTTGGAAAGGTTGCAAAGAAATATGTCGATATTGAGATCTACAACTCTTCATCCTGTTTTGGGGTAGTATAGCGATATATATATAGCAAATTACATATAGTTGCCAAGAGTGAGATTTTCCTTTGTCCTGGCACATACACTACTATCACTCAAATTTACTCTTGCAGGTTGGTGGGAAACATACTGCAATCTCTAAAAATCCCCAAATTCTATTGGATTGCAGACATCCTAACAGCTAATTTTTTTTTAGTGTCCCTCAGTATCAATTCACTGAGTAGTGAATGAAGTATTTGGTCTCATTACTTTGGGGATCACCTTCATGACTATAGTCCATGAAATGAAAGCAAGTTTTACTCTAATGAAGGAAAGTGCTAAAAACTTGATTACAAGCTTGGAAAGGAAGTTAAAGAAGAAAATACAAAACAATGGCAAACAAATCTCCATCATTCTTAAGAGTGAAGAATTGTCTTAGCTATTCCAAGGTAGGAGCTTCACTGGCCTGCCAAATCATTCCTTCCCTCCTTTAAACTCTTTCAGACTTGCGTAGTTCTCTTCCTGATTTTTTTTCTTTTTTTTTTCTTTTTTTTTTTCTTCACATTGAGATCTACTTACCTCTCACTCCTCTCTCTTATCTCAGAACAGCCCTGATCCTTTCCTGCAGGAAGGATTCAGCTTTTGTAACACAAAGACCTTCACCAAGTCAGGCCCTTGATTTTTGGAATGCAGTTTCTCTTTTTTGCTATTACCTTTTTATATAAAAGCAGCCTTCAACTCCTAGCTACTGGACCAAGGTAGAATGAAGACCTGAGGTTCATTTCAGTGCTGTAGAAATACCATCTTATTCACATAAAAAAATCTCCAGTATGAATATGTTGTATGTTCATCATCATTTTTTAAAACAGGACATATTAAGTGCCTTGGATTTTATTTTGATTTTTTTTCTTTTTTCTTCTATTCTTTATACACTGTTTTCCTGAGCATCTAAATGAATAAATGAATGAAAAATATTCATGTAGGAATGAACTTTAAATATTAATGTATTCACTGGTAATCATAAGCAGATAGAAACATGATAGAATTATACTTATTATATAGTAGAAAAAACACCCTATCTGCCATTTTGCAAAATGTATTCGGTGTTTAGTAATTGAGAAACTTGATCAGTAATTTACCATTGAAGGAAAATCTAATTAGATAAAGGTAAATTTTGTGATCTAAGCTGAGAGCCAGTAAAACTTGTAAGATATTACAAAGTGATTTAACTAGGTGCTTATATCCTACATTTTATCTATGTAGGGATTTCTTTGAAAAGAAATATTCTACTGAAACTGCAATTATACTTTGATATCGGAAATATTGGTATTTGCATTTTTTATTAATGGAGAATGTGTTAGGAGCAGAAAAAGCTAATTCACAATATTCAAAAATTGTAAGTAAGAAGAAAATTGTATACAATTTAGTTCTAAAATTTTAATAAATACTTAAAGAAAATAAAATAACTTGGAAAGCAATTGTTAGTTTGTGATTACATATGGAAAACATCTCCTAGAGTACAGTGAACGTGATTTGCTTGCAATCAAATCAGATAAAAGTTTCAGAATTTCTCTTTCAGGAATTTTTAAGCCCCAAATTAAAAAACTCTGAAATTTGAAAAATGGAATCTCTGGCCTTAAAGCAGTCCAGGTAGCAGATTTTCTCCAGAGTGTTCCTGATTAACCCACAAGACAGCTAAGAGATATAATAGGTTATTCCTGTCATATCCCATGGCTGGAAATGGGAAAAAAACAAAACAAAACAAAACAAAACAAAACAAAACCAGCTGATTCTAAAACTGGCTTATTTTTCCTCATCTTCAACTAACAATATTTTTAAAAATGGCCAGGACCTCTGCAGAGGTACTTCAAGCATAATTAGTTTTGTTCCATATTCCTCCATATTCCATATCCCCTCTGTCCTGTCAGGGAAAATGACTTCTGACAGCTTTCAGCTTCCTAAAAGATGGGTGTCTTCCCCTCGACTTATCACCATGTGGTACCTTTGACTGCAGCAGCTCTGGCTTACTTGTTTGATACTTTTATGAGTCTCTTCAGCTTATTAAAGCCACAAAAGGAAATAATTTAAACTTTTTCACCTCAATATAATATACTGTGTAACCACACAATTATAGCTTACTAAAACAGTTATCAATATGAATGTGGTTCTGTAGAGTTTGGCAAATTTATCCAAGGTGGTGCTTGGTAGGTAAAATGAAAGCTGATGTAAAAACAGTTGTAAAACTCAGACTCTGACCAAAGAAATTTTTGAGAGCCAGAAACACACTAAAGCTGGACCATCTGTACTACTTGAGTCATCTTCCTTTTCCTTCCAGAAATCAAAAGAAACAGTAGCACAAAATGCCAGTTTCTCAGAAGAACAAGGGTATTTTTAAAAAGGGATTTCAAGTTTTTCATGCTTTCATCTTTGTACATCTTCTCTCTGAGAAGGGTACTTCACATTCTATTTCAGCACATCCATTGGAAGGAATCAAGTAGAGAGAGAGACATAATAATACCACAAAAAAACAGATTATGTAAAAGATATTAACACAAAAAATCACTTACATTTCATCAGAACTATTAAAGGACCTGGATTAATATTAATTTTGTAAGAATTTCATTATTCCAAACTGTACTTGAAGGTTATTTCACTACAGCTGTAGCCAAACTCAAACCTATGTGTCTATAATCTCCATTCTGTTACTGAATTTAACAAGATGTGTTTAACAAATGACAGAGTAGATGTCATCCTGATGTTTATGAAGTACCAGGTATTTTCCTGCATTGTGAGAAATGTGTATGTATTTAAATTTCAGCTGTTAAATTTCTTTGCATTGGAAAGATTATAAAATGGCTTAGGATCATTTTGATTTTTTTTTTTTATTTGTGACATCTTTTGGAAAGATTAGGCTGTAAAAGCAAGAAAGGAAAAAGAATAAAAGGTGTTAGGACATTTCTCAGCCTCCTGAATTTCCTTTAAAAGATGAAACTGTGGGCAATGGGAGTTTATCAGACCAGGTTTCTTGAAGTTTTGAAACAAATATCATCTTTCATTATTACTTAAATTTAACTTCATTTCTGTTTTTTACAACACAGAGCTTCCATTCACATTTTTGCTGTTGGTATTATCCTGATGCATCCAATTGTTCAACAAGCTGGGTTTTTTTATTTGTTTTCAGTTCTTTAAGTACTGGACCACCGAAAGTCCAGTAACTGTCCTTACAAGATATATATATTTTCTTTATCACTCACTTACTGAATAGCAATGTCATTTGAATTTGAAACTTTTCCAGTTTGTAGGAGTAATAAAGTACTGGAGAGGGGTGGATTCATTTTATTAGGTAAAATGCCTTGTTTTACTTAAGCTGTGACACCATTCTCTATTTTTTGTCTTCTGAACACCTACTAGCCTTAAGCCAACAGAATTCTTGTGTCTACTTCCAGACGTGATCAAATCCCAGATTACTTTGTTTTGTCAGTTATGGCAGGAGTTGCACAGAATAATAAAGGCAAATTCTTTGCTGTCATAAGTCTGCTAGCTCACTGGATTTATTCCAGCAAATAACTTGTCTCACAGCTATTTAAAGGAAAAGTAATGAGGTATTCCTACTATCAAATTCTTTAGCCTTGCAGCTATAACTTAAGTATGTGTTGTAATCCAGTGGATAATGTGGGATACGCTACTAGACAACATCAGAGCCCAGAAAAGAAAGCTAACGCATTATTAACCAACATAACATTTTCATTGTCTATGCCTTTTCGAGGGATGACATGTAATATAAAATCCCAACCCCTCGAGTGGGTTTTTTTAAAGGCCAGGTGATTTTTTTTTAAACACCTACATAATTTCTCTTTTATATATTACATGATTGTTGCTCTAGAGCCATCACAACCCTATCACTGATTACAGCCTCCAGTTGTAATCCTCACTTTGTAAAATGGGAGATGACCTTCAATCTCTGCAGTTGCAACCATGTCTTGGCAGGTGTGCAATATTTATCTTCTTCCTGGAGATGAAGAAAACAAAAGTTAACAATGGAAAGCACTCTACAGCAATGTGCCTAATATCTTACTTTTCAAGAAACCATGGAAAACAGTCAGATTTGTGAGTAATTTGATTCTGTTCACCAAGCTCTTGCTGTGACGGTTACTTTCACATGGAATACCTCTCAGTGCATAGTGCAGGATATCAGATCTTCTGACACAGAAGCATAAAAGTAACAGGAGTAAAACAGCTTTAATGAATGGACTCCTGCAGCAATAGGCCCACCATTCTAAGACAAGTGAAAAAAATTGTTAGTACTTAACGAGATCTGAAAACATTTTAGGGTTTTTGCTTCGGGTTTTTTTTTTTTT
>VYZM01002848.1:10705-54028 GCA_013398915.1 Dromas ardeola
TTTTTTTTTTTTTTCATTTTTTATAAGTAGAAACGTCTTGTAGTAGCTGTCCCTCTATTTAATTTCTAGGAGAACTGTCCTTTTTTTTCTTTGAGAAAGGTGAGGCAGGGGGAAGCAGGGTAGAAAGGAAGAAGGCCATTTCCACAGGGAAACATGTTTCTTTCAAAAAGGATATTTTAATTGTATTTTGAAAACGGTTAATTGAAGTGGTGAATTAGCTACACAGTTTGGCTATCAAGTCATACTGATAGGAACACCAAGGGTTTGAAGGATCCAGTGGTGGTTGAGGCAGTGTGTATTGTGGCCAAAAGCAATGGACGTCACACATCTGGGCAAAGGGTGCTTACTTTCTTCTGGAAAACTGAAAGCCCCATCCAGTGCTCAGTGAAGTCAGTGGAAGTCTTCCAGCTGGCTTTAATGAGAATTACACCAGTTCCCTAGGTTTCAGAAAAATGACTGTAGAAGTGAAGAGAAACTATAAAGACAATCTTTCCAAAAGCAATTTTGAGTACTTTCACTGCTAAAAAAATAAAGAAACAGAGAAAGAAGAATAAAGGAGAACATAGCTCAAACTCTAAAGTAGCTCCTAGATTTTTCTCTTTTTTCTTCTTTTTTTTTTCTCCTGCAGAAAATAGTACAAGAAAAGATGCCTAATGCACTTGTATTTTGAAATGAAGAGCTATACACATTTTCCCATTTTTCTATCAAGTTGACACAAGATACGAAGACTTAGGACGCATATTATGCTCTTGTCATGGAAAGAATTCATTCATACAATATGGAAAGCAAATTACTGTTTTAGATATTCTTTCTAAGAAAATAACTACAGCAATATTTCAGGAATGTCCCATTATCCTTTTAAAGTGTCCTTACATTCCAGTTTATAAGAAAAGGTGATCTCAGGTTCCATTCCTCTTTTGATTCAGGACATAATTGTGTTTAAATTTCTATCTGAAAAGAAAAAAAATGTTCAAACAAATTAAAAAATCAAAACAATATGAGGGTTTGAAAATTGAAAGTCCTTTCATGTCAAACAAGGTATAAAAAAATGTAAGAGCCCAATCTCAGCTTCAATCAGTAAGGAACTGCTGTGGCATGGTGTGTAAGAAAAAAATTGGAACCCCAAATCACAATCTCCTGATAATTACTTTTAAGATATATTAGAGAGACTTGTTCACAGATTTAAAAAAAAATTACTGTTTCTAGCAAAGAACCTAAGAGCCTGTGATGGTTGTCTGTCCTGTGTCTAACAAGGTAAGTCCTGTGACACAATAACTCCGTGTGAATAGAACTGTACTTCCATAAACATAAATAACTTATCAATTCATTTTTGGCAGGATGTAAGCACATTTGTAACCTCAGTATTTAAAGCAACTGTGCTCTGAGAGAGTAAAGAAAATTCATTTAAGGGGCATTGCATGATTACCTCTTTTATTGTCCCTGTTTGAAAAACTTTGTCCTTGATCCTCTGCAGTCACACAGAAGTTGGCTATTACCTCCATCCACATTAACCCCTCTGCTTGGAACCATATTCTGAGATGACAAGGGTATTACAGGTATTTAACTCTCTGTGCATGCTGTCTTCTGCAACATCTTTGCTAATCCATGTCTACAATCTTGATTTTGAAAGCCATGCCTTGCAAGTCACCTGTTCACACACAGTAAAAGCAGAGATACATACTTTACAGTCTTCCAAAACTGATGACTTTCAAGTTAGGTAATACAAACTGTACATTCCAAACGAAGTAGAAAAACACCATTCCTTGACACACTTTCCTGTTCTTTAGGAGTTATGGCTGCCTACCCTTCTAAATCATGTAAACTCTCTATTTCTGTCTGTTGCTGGCAACCTGAGTCCTTGACACTCATCTTCTCATATCTCATTCTTCGTATTCTGTCTTGTGAGTTCCTCCTGAATCTTTAGGTTTTCTTGTTTCTTAAGAAGCAGCAGTTATTGATCATTTTATTTTGCTTGTGAAAAAAGTTTGTCTCCTTCATGCCACAGTTCCCAAGCAGAAGTTAAACGAAATTGGTACCAGCTAGTTCTCTTCAGATGTCTCTGTACGAATAGAAAAATACCAGGATTTAATGTTTTTGAGACACAAAAACATAACAAATGTTGGACACTGTAAGCACAGAGACTTCTGAACACAGAGGACTTTACAAAAATCAGCAAAACTAATACTGAGTTCCTAAAGTTATTTAATTACATTTTATTTTAATTTTTCATATATCTAGAATTAAAGATTTTACATTTAAGCCTTGGAGGAGCAATATGTTTAATGCTTCTCATAAGTGAACTACTTGTCAAATTACAAGTTAAATAACAATTGAAAAATCCTCATCCTCACTAATACTGCTTTTTTTTCTTGGTCAGGATTACAGATCTTTAGGATCTGGAGACACAGTGGTCCAGCATAGTATGAGCTCATCTTCTTTAATCTAGTAGCATTCATTATTTTATTAACAGTAATTTTTAACTTAAAAATGATTCTTGATATTGTAAAGGAAGATGTGACATCCTCTTTTTGTATTGAACTTGTTTCTGCCATTGGTTTTTATGTCCTTTGTATAGTTACTTATCTGGCTGCTTGGGATGCCAAGAAAAGTGAATAGCAACATTTCAGATATGTGCACTCAGTTTGACATAGGAAGGGCCAGGTAACACCATACACATAACTATTCTTAGCAAGAAGTTATTGTGCCTTTCATTGGCATTCTGGGTAAATACTCAAGGAAAAATTGCTTCTCAAGAACTGAGCTATTTAGTAGGAGTCTTGTATCTAGCTACTAGGTCAGGAAAAAGGAAAGCAGTGGTAATGCCAGTTGTTTGATACGTTGTTTTAAAGAAAATCCAAGTTCTACTTTATGCTCAAGTCTGTCAAAATATGCCTTTTGATACCAATTGGCAGATCTTCAAATTGCAAAGCATATGCTCTCTCCCCTAAGTGGAATAGTGCTGTGATCTCACATTCTTGCAAGTCTGTAATGACCAGGTACATAATAAATATCTATAACAATTGTTTTTATGAGATGGCTGGATGCTGGAGCTCTACTGGTAAAACACAGCTCCAACCCAGACTTGTTTTTAGCAGTGAGAAACATAAATGGGTACCTGTGTTTTTACGAGTTCTCATAAGGTTATCAAGCCTCTTGCAACATTTGATGTGTTCTTAAAGCTTTTATTCCTGAGTAGAGCAACCTGAAAAAAAAAATTTTCTTTTTCCTTATCTTTTTGAATGAAAGTTTCTATTCTTCATGACTCTGGGGGGAAGACCAAAAAAATTACCAGGTACATGGTGAAGGATTAAAATTAGGCTGTGTTGAAAAATGTTCACAGTAATCGCTGACCAAGGAGGTAATTTTTTACCTTTTGTTCTCTGTGGACATGTCTTGATTTTATTAAAAAGTTCTAGTACATTTGGAGAAACAGAAAACCATTCTTCTTTATTCTATCTTCTTTTGACCCTTTATCTTTAGAATTCAGAATACAAATAAATGGAAACTTAATGGAAACATATTCTTCCTTAATCTCTTGATTTTCATATCATCATTGTACAGTTAGTACACAACATTGTGTGATGATAAAGGGTAATATTCTTTGTAAGGAGCAATAAAAAAAGTAGCACACCCACCCCACAACCCCAACCCCCAAAACCCCATGAAATCCAAACACCGAAATCAAACCTATTCCCAAGGTCTAACATGTTCCTTAAACAGTCAGCCTTTTTCAATTTGGCCACTGTTGTTTGAATTCACCCCATTGTACACAGAGTACTGGCTGAGGTAGCATCAGAGCCAGTGGTAATGGTAACTGAGAACTTACGAAAGGTGGGTAAAGTTAATTAAAACCAAATAAAAGGCATCGATGCTTAAAAGTGATGGGGGGAGGGGGGAAAAAAGCCAGAGAATTGTAACAGTGGTGGTTATGAATGATGAGCAAATAAACAATCTGTTCATGATAACCCTGCATTACAAGTTCACGAGTAACAGCGTGGATTTGTCAAAAATAATTCCTGCTGAAACAACCTGCTAGTCTTTCATGAGGCTGTAACAGGCTTTCTGGAAAGGAAGGATGCCCTGAATGCATAATTGATGGTATATGAGACTTTCTGGAAGAAAAAATTGAGAAAACAAGAATTATGAGAATTCAGAAAGAGGGTGACAACTGTGGAACTCTCTGTGAGGAGCTGCATCAGTTCTTGGTGCCCCTCAGAGTAAGCATGAATCCTGTGGCTTTCAGAGGGTGTCCTACCTCCAGGCCTTCGTACTTCTCTCCACCTCTGTCTCTTAACTTCTCTATAATGGAATTGTGAAACAAACAGTCCTCCCCTGTATCTTTTGATCTGCAACTCTTACCCACAAAGTGGGAGGACAACCCAATCTCTTTGTGGCTGAAGGCACTACTTATCTCACTTATCCTTTGCCTTTCCCTTTCCCCCACCTTCTGAGGTGTAGGTGTATCTGAAGGCTTCAAGTATGGCTGTCTATGTCAGGGAAACAGTCTGAGTAAAATCTGAATTTTTAAAAGTTTAAGATTTTCAAAAGTTAACCCCAAAAAATAAAGACTATTTCTAGTCTGAATTAATTCTTTCATCCAGTTGATTTTTTTGACCCTCAGTGTTTATGGCAGCATGATGATAAGACCAGGGCTGGAAGGGTAGAATTTCCTCTTACCATCATCAAAAGTCTTTGTGGAACTATACGTCAGGTTTTGAAAAGGAAGTGGGTTAAAAGTTTAGGGAAATCAGAGAAGGGGAAGTTCATTACATTAATGATTTTTGATAGGAGATTTTTTGGATCTGCTTTTTTTTTTTTAGTAAGCGGTTTTCTTTGTAAGTTTGTCTCTGTGAGTGTATGAATTGACAAATATTTTCAATGCTAGTACTGAACTGGAAGTGGTTACCTTTGTTCATAAACATTTTTAGAATCTAAAGGCTTATTCTGTCTTTTAGGTTGCCCTGGTTTGAGGTAAAACGGAACCAATTTTCTTTTCAGTAATTTTACTTTGCAGCTAAGGCTCTTCTAACTAACTGAAATCCCTGAAATTAATGGCATATTTTTCAGACAGTATCCAGTTCCAGAGTGATAAGATCTGAATGTTTATAATTTATACCAAGGAATGGTATGCAGAGAGGCTCCTGCTTCTTGCTGTAACAACCAAGGTCAGATAACTTTGTCATATGCCCCGTTGGAGGGTTGACGCGGAAGAGCGCAGAGGGGTCGCACCTGCAGGGAGGAGCGGACAGGACGGTTGACCCAAAACTGACCCACAGGGTGCTCCATTCCACCGGCATCATGATCACTATAAAAGCTGAGGGATCAAAGGGTCACCTCCCTTTCTTTCAGGGCCAGCATCCAAGGAGAACTCTGTTTGTCTGCCTTTGATCCCGACCTGTGCATTCCTGAATTGAAATCCGGAATCCAATTCCCATCCATTGCTGGGTCCAGTCTGGGACTTTCCCAGTGATGGCTGGTGATGTGATCGTCATCCTGGGAGTGCGATAATGATTTTGTATATGTTTCATTGTTTTCTTCATATTATTTTATTAATATTTTCATTAAAGTAGTTTTTTTTTAAACTCGTGTCTTTTCTCTCTCATCTTTCTCTCCCTTCTCTGAAGGGGAGAGAAGTAAAAGAGAGCATTTGATGTTCATTGCAGTGGCTAGCCCAGCCCAAACCACGACATAGGTCCTTATGGCAGGTGATTTCAGGAAGGAAGAGGGAGAAATGCTGAAACAAGTACAATGAATGTGGTTTGTAATGAATCAACATTATTTATCTCCCTTGCATTTCCAAAATTTTTGCAGTTCCATACACATTTGAATGTAATATACTACAGTAAATTCCCATGGCCATCTTTTGCGCAACTGTTGAGAACAAGTCCATTGTTGCCTGATGAGCAAAGAGAATTACCACATTGCACATCAAAAGAGGAACCTTCGGTCAGAGAAGCATCATTGCAGGAGTTGAATTATAGGGAAACAAATACATACTTACTGTCATTTCATTTACTGTAATGATAATTTTGAGTAACTAAGTGTGAGTGAGGGTAAGAGTCAACCTTGAAAAAAGAATGTGGGTTTTTAGAATTGAGTTTATAAAATTTCTCATGTCTATGTTAACACTGGGTACACGGTTTCCCTAGATGATAAGAAACTGGATGAAATTTCTGCTCTTACAGAAGAAATACACTTTTATGCTGAACATCCTATATGCCAAAATGTAAATGCAATGTGCTATGTCTCACTCCATTTTTCCTCCTCTCACTTTCCCCCACAGGCCAATACTGTGCAGAGACCTTGCCTGAGTGCACAAGAAAGGAACGGAAAATTGCAAGGAAATAAAGAAAATGTAATATAAAATCCCATATGTCCTGGTTCTACTGCCTGTAAGTAATTCCAACTTTTTCTTCAAAAAAGACTTTTAAAATGCTCAGAATATGAGCATCAATGGACTGCTCAATAAAAGGAGGTGGAAAGATACATTTTTCAGGAATAAATATGTACTTCTGAAGAACCAACAGTGAGAAAAAATGAAAAAAACTATTAAGTGCTTTAGAATATACAGTCTGAAACATCTACTGATCATCAGGTATTTAACAAGTCTTCAGACTTTTTATAGCTTGTGGAAGAAAATGCTCCAATCAATGACCTTTTAAAGTTTATATCTAATATGGGTGTTTGAGTTATGCGAAAAGAATCTTAACAACCCTTTTCTCTCTCCAAACCACTCATTTGTGCCTGCAGTACTATCCAGAAAGTGAAGTGTTGGTGCTGTGATGCTACATTTTTTGCTTTGAGATGTTCTCACAGGAACAGAGAAGCAGACTTTGGAGCTCAGTTTGCCAGAATCAGGCTCTGGAGAGAACAAAAAATGGAGTGTGATATCTGAGGATCATTATATTCCTTGTAGGCACTGTTAGAGTCTTAGCACCATTCACTGGTGTGAGTGATACCGTGTCTCATTTTGTTTAACACAGCATCTGTGTTGCAAGTAGTGCAGCTTAGCTATTGCTAATGGTAGCAGCAGTAGCATCCAGGCATGATAGCTATTCTGTTACATACACTTGCCTGAGGTTAATCGCATGCTGAAATTCACTCTTCCTGTGACTCTGAACACAGCTCCTTTTTTTCTGAATCTACCTGCGGTATATCAGTATCGAGCCCATGGAGTTTTATTCTGAATGTAAAACTACCAAGTACCCCCTGGGCCATGGTGATGCCCTGTTTTAAATGTTCATAAACAGATCGAGCTCTGCCATAGAGGAAATAGGGACTTTGATCTTATTTAAAAGTTATTTGGGAATTTAATTTTATTGGTGTTCAGGAATGTGTACTAGTTTTCCATCCAAACGTATAGATAGTCCACTGTTACGCACTTGCTTTACTGTCAACTGTCTTTTTAAGCTCAAACATTTTCTTTATTTATACATACATTTCCTCCTGTTTCTCCCTGTGATGTATTTCTAAATTGAAACCAAATACCCTCTCAACTTGTTTTTTGCTAAACAAACTCAGATCTTCTGGTGTTCACCATGATTTGTCCTTGTGTCTTTGTATCATTCTTGGACATAACACACTGTTCCACAGGAAGTGCTACCCAGCTCTTATGTGATTACTCTAACACTTCCCATCCCCAAAGGAAATATTTTGCTGAAGCATCAATTAATAGAACTGCATGAATCCTAGACACAGTTTGGATTGTTTTTTATTTGGTAGCTGCAGCCCTTGTGTAGCTCTGCTTTCCTTATTTACAGCTTAAATCGTAGAGCAGGTACCTCAGAGCAAAATAAGCTTCTGTCAGTTTTTGTGTCTGCTGTTTACAAAGGAATCATAGCCTAATTACAACTGTATTGGTCCACAAGCCTCAGTTCTGTATTATTCAGAATGAAGCAATAACGCAGAGGCTTTGATGTAGAGCTCTTAACATGAGACAATGCAAATGACATTTACTAGCAATTTTTTTCCCCATTAATGAACAGTACTTCAGGGAGTGTAAAGGCAAGAGGCATATAATTTCTGAACTATTTAAATTGCTAATTAGATCTGTACAGGAGGTGTATTCCTAATGCAGACAATTACAACGGCTCCTAAGTGTTTGCCTTACAGTTGCTAATTACTGCAGAAGCCAATTAATTGCTGTTGACTTTTTGTATTCTTTTGCATATCGCCAGTTAATATTTACATTTATAATGAAGACAAAATTGGCAAACACTGTGTCATTTTGTAATGAACAATTCCAGTGCCTAAACAATGAGCACATTATCTCATTTGCGCCTGAAGAGTACAGCTGATTAGCATATGTTCTGTGCACGCTAGAACAATATTGGTCTTTCTTCTAAAGAGTGAAAACGTCATTTAGGTGCAGCAAGTACAGGTGCAGTGCCTCTAAGGTGCTTAGTAGTGCTTGTCTTCATAAACTATTTAACAGCAAAAACAAACACACACGCCCATGTATACCTGAGTAAAGGGCTGTAAAAGCCCCAGCCCCTAAGCTCAATACATGCACCAAAGGACTGCAGACTGCTGTTTTCAAAGTAGGCAGACCCACCTGAGAACAAGCAACATTTTAGAAAGCAGTAGGGTGAAACAGTCCCCCGTGGCAGGTCACCAAACCAGACGCAGGGGTGAAATCTTACCTCACCTGCTGTAGTTCTGGAGACAGTTTAACAGATGGGTTCAGTGGGTCCAGGTTTCAAATGGGTTTGTTATTTACGGCCTCAGGCTCTACAGAAGATATTACCTGCTGCAATGTAAAATAAATTTTGTCTGAATGTCCCCTTTTTATGACTGTCTTACAGAATTTGATATAAATTATATTTCTGGTCTAGGGTTCCCTAAAAAAAAAGTATGAAAACCTAATCCACTTGTAGAAAAGTATTAAATTCCCTAGTACGCATACAGAAGCTAATTCTGACTGCATTTTAATTATATAGGGCTTAACGGTTTGCTCTGAAATCTGCCCATTAAATGACAAGAAGAATACAGCACTTACAATGGTCCTGCCCCAAGCAGAAATGGTTAGACCTGTTTTTGGATTATCTAACTTCACTGGTTATCATATTCAAATGATAGAGGCAGAGCCAAGGATCCACAAATTTTATGTCCATGCTTTCCTAACCAAATGAAACTAAGAGGACCATAGGGGTAGTGAGTAAGAGGCTGGTGCTAGTTCTCCTCCCCAGTTTGCCTATAAGCACAGTGTTTATTAATAGGAATAGTACAGCTACTGTAAGGGGAAGTGATTAAGACTCTCTTGTCTTGTCTTCTGTGTGCTCTCGACCAGACCACTAGAGAACAAGCAAATCTTATCAACAGAGTTTCCTGGGTAGTGAGAAAACTATTTCTTCCCCTGCTATGTACCAACATCAGTGCAGAAGGCAGAGAATGCAGAACAGCTGTGGAAACGTTATCTTCACCCACGGTGTTAAAATATCCCTTATGGGATTAGCATATGGAGAGGATGATTGTCGTAGGTGAAAAGTATTAGCTGATGAAGTCTGTATCAGCATAATTAGAGGATTCCATGAGTCTCTTGGCATAATTCATTAGCTACTGTTTTTTCAGTATAATCCCAGACTGAAATTTTATTTTTCCTCTATCCAAAATGGACTCCACTAATGACTCTGCCCTTTATATTCAAGGCATATGTAAATCTGCCTCAATTTATTTTCGCCAAATCAAATAAACTGAAATTAATCATGGTAAATTTGACAGTTATAATTCTACAATGGTCTGTGAAATACTCTTTGAGTAGCAATTACATCAGAGATAACGATAATACATTATTTTAAATGTCTATCATCATTATTATTAATTTTGTATCTATTGTCAGGGCACTAATGATAATGAGCTCTTTGGAGATTTAGGTGAATATTACATTATTTCCCTAGGTGTTCCTAGTGTAATTCAGAATTCAGTAATCATTAGTAATAGACCCTTGAAAGAATATAAATATGGGATGATTTGTTTGTTTGTTTGTTTTCTATTAATGAATGAACTGCAAATGACAAGTATTCGGTTATTTTAGTTTTAGACTAATAAAACAACAGAGAGCAACCAGCAAGATTCCATGAGGCTACTTTATGTGAGAGATGGTGCCACCTGTGAGATCCAAATGGCTGATGCTTCTGCTTACATAGATATTAGAATAATATCCTGAAAACAAAGATAAGGCAATTTTACATCAATGTTCTTTTGTTAATGTGTAATATTTTACTCATAAGGGGAGAGTTTGTGACATGCATGTGGACAGCAACAACTGAATTCACTATGATTACTAAAGCTAAAGACATGTAAGGAAATCATAATAATAGGGTGCTTAATTTTTTTTTTCCAAAAGAAAACCCCTTCTGATGGCTTGACTTCTGAAGCTTTTCCCACATTAACATTTGTTTTATGTTTTGCATTTTTTAAAAAACAGTTATGGAATATTTAATCATGGGAGGCATTCAATTCCTTCTTTCCCAAGTGGAAACACTAGTTTCATCTCTTCCTATTTGGTTAGCTTTCCATCATTGCTTTGATTGCTTTCCCTGTGTTGTTGATGCTGCTTTTATTTTTTTTTAATTAGAATGAATCCATGTAAGAGCTAATTCGTACAGGCTGGAAAGTTCAGACTTAAACTGCTGCTTACAAATATGCTAGGTTTTATCCTAGGCAGCTGCAATTATTTTTAAAAGTTTGGAGTTTGGCTGGGTATTCTTGGTGCAATGCTGTAGCCATAAGTAATTCATGAGAGTCTAAGGAGTCTAAATCAGGACATACCAAGTAAAATCGAGCCTGTACTGATTCTGGATGTGCCCTTCTAATCACTACTGGAATTCCAGTAATGAAATTTGGTGTCCATTGAAAGAACGTACATTTGGAGGAAGATGCCGAACATTTGGAGAGATTCCAGAGGCAAATAATTAGAACTGTAAGATGCTCCTTATGGTACAATCTATTTAGCTTACAAATAGAAGCTTAAGGAATGATTTGTTCGTAGTGTCAGAGTACATAAGCGCTGACAGTTTCAGTGTTGCACAGAATGATAATTTACAGTTTAGGACATAGGGCCTGAGCTCAACAGAGCTACATTTTAGTTTTGCCATGAACTTCTTCTCAGGCCTCAGGCAAATTAATTAAGCTGTGCATAACCCAGTTTTTGCATCACTTATGTAAGGTTCAGTGTACTAAGGACTAATACTGGTCTCAAGGAAAGAACCTTCAAATGTTCTCTTGACTCTCTTAGGCTCTCTAATGAATCCTGGAAATCAAGTTGTTTGATGATTTCAGTGGTAAACTATCCCTCAGTCCTGGTATCCCTCAGTCCTGTGGAGGTAATGAAGGGTCTGTTTACACTCATGTGCCACGCTTTCCCTCTCTTCTATTGAGCACTTACAAAGCACTGGGTAACACAGTTCTCTGTAACACTTGGCCATTTATGAAGCAATTGCAATGTGGAGGAGATTAATACCTCATGTGGAGATTACATAGGGTTTGCAGGGATCCCGTCATATGTATGTTCTACATTAGATTTATTTTTCTAACTCAAGAGTCTTTGAATTAAAAATTATTCCTGTGATTGTATGCACTGTTGGAATTAAAACAAGAATTACGGAATGGTTCTTAATAGTTTCTCTCTATTCAGTGTTTTGAAATTCTAATTTTCCAAAGTTTAAGAAAGAGGATAACATTTTTCTACAATTAACAAAACTGAATTAACTGATCCTCTTGTTTACTATCTTCTTCATGTCCCAGCTTTGTATTTTTCATCCTTTAAGTGAATAGTGTTTTGGAAAGATTAATCTTTCCACTGTCTTCTTTTTAGTCTGTCACAATGGGACGTGACGATGACAAGACCAAATTACAGCCTTGTGCTTTGCCAAAATTAAAAGTAACTGTGATTGCTATTGCTTGGTGCATAAAATTAATTGATTATAGTGCCAGATGCTTATTTTTAACAAGTGCCCACCTTCACAGTTGCTCCATTTTTAGACAGTAAAATATCAGAGCTTTCTTTATTGGGCTAGACTTCCTCATCCAACTGTTCTTTGTACGTTTACTTACATGCATTTAAAATGCCCAAACTGTCAAAAGTAATAACTTTGGAATCATGTTACCTTATGCCTTCTGCAGAGCTGTGTGGAAAAGTGGATTTCTTCCTCCAAGAAGGTGGAGGACACATTCATCTTTCCTGTGTCAGCTCATTGATTCAAACAGACTGCGACAAATCAACTTTCTTTGTAATTACAGAAACTGGATGTGCAAATTTTAATTTCTTTTCTGCGTGTTTTGTTTCTTTGTTTGTTCTTCTTCCATCCCTACTATGAAAAAAAGGAAAAAAAAAAGTAGGAACTCTTTGTTTACATATTCTGTTAAGTTCTTGGCCTGCCCTGAACCGCATACGGATCTGGAATTGGGCCACAGTTCTGGTCTTAATAACAAGGATTTTGCCTTCAAAAGAGAGTCAAACAAAGCAGAAAACCCATGCCAAAGTAGAACTGCTTACCCATTTGGGTAAGACAGTTCAGGTCTTTCTGGCTGTATAAGAAACCAGGAGTAGCATTCCGGAAGAAACCGCTGAATGGTGCAGAGGAAGGACTGTGCTAATGACCTGCAGGATGTACACTGGAATGGCAGCACCAAGCTTTAATCATCCTTTTCTTTGACCTTCCTCTTCTCTGATACTATGAGTAGAAAACAAATGCCCTAATGTGGGAATAAACAAGGGTTGTCTAGCTAATATTCAGCAATCAGATAACAGCTAGGGCAGTGAGCTGGCTCCTACCTTAAATTATGTTCCTTATGGGTTGCTAGCTTGGAGTTACGGATGTGTGACAAAGTTTCACATTTTTCTAAGTGCTTTTGGCCTCATCCCCAGTCTAGTAAGCCCCCTGACATTTCATCTGTGATTCATTCTCACACGAAATGTTGTTTTGTTTGGTGATGCTAGTGACGGATGAAAGTGGCATGAAAAAAAAACTAACCCAAAACCCTAAAACTCATTCAAATAGACTGAACAAGAGAGGATTAGAAGCCACCAGCTGGCTGAAATTTAATTGGCAGGGTTTGGTCAGTGTAAGTAAACTTGCCAAGATTTAGTCTTCTGTTAGGTCGTCTGTTTCCTCGTAACTAAACATATATTGTATATTTATAGACATAAATGAATAATTATTCCTTACCACCTCGAAAACTTGTCATTTCTGGTATTTAAATGTCAGTCATGAGCAAAAATAAGGAAAACTCTAATGTAATCTCCTGACATCAGATGGAAAAATGTGGAGTGAAAATATTTTCTGTTTTGCTTTTCCAGAGGAAAATAAAGTTTAACAACCTTCCTTCCTATTTCACATTTAAATAAAAAAAAAAAAAAGAACAAAAAGAAAAAAAAAAAACAAACCAAAAACCTTCACAGAGACATATTTCACACTGTTAAATGTTAATGAGGTATTATGCATTGCTAAACTCAGTTGTATAAAAATATGTTGTGTCAGTACAGAAAAATCTGTAGTGGGGGAGTTTACTTGCTTTACTTGGGCTAAAGGAAAATGTACCTAAGCACTAGTTACTTACAGAAGAAAGCCTGTAGTCTTGTTCTGTTTCCAGTCTGCAGGTTAAATAGGCTATGCAAACAGTTATTTTTACTGTACTTATTCTTGTGGAACATTTGGACCATTTAAATCATTTGCTTTTTGCCCAGATCCAGCTTCTAGTCTTTTATGAGCAGGAGCCCAATAAAGCAGGGAAGAATTTTGCCAACAAATTTAATGGTTGACAAATTAATTGCATATACTGAATTATACTGGTTATGCTGTATTATATTACATTGGTTATTCTTTACATTGGCTATATTGAAGACTATTGGAAATTACTAGTTAATTCATTGAGAGTTTGGTCATCCTTATTGTTTTAAATAAAGATGTGATTGGTTACAGTTGGTTGGTTCCAATTAAATTGGGGGCAGGATGTTCCTTCTGCTGAAGTGTTTATTAGAATATGTAACTGCAGTAAATATGCCAACATACAAATCTTTCATAAGACTTATGTATGTTTGTCTTTATTGTTCTTCCCTATTCATTCCAAAGTTTACTGATTTCTTTCTTTTGGAGGACCCACATGAGAGTCGTAGGGGTATTCCCTGATATCTTAATATATTTTCCTTTCTTGCTGTGATGTTGATTTTAAAGTTGCACTCCATTTCTGTACAGGAGATAAACAGGCACACTACTGAAAACACTTCCCTTCCTTGAGTACTTTATATTGCCTAGAATCAGAACATCATCTACCAATAAAATATATATTATGAAATGCAAAGCTTTAATATACGAAGGCATGTAAACAATAATGCACCTTTCTGTCTTGGATACTTTAGGGCCTTGCATGTATGTTAAGAGTATATTAACCTCAGTTAAAGGACAGTTTGAAGGTACTTAAAGACTTCTCAGAGAAATGACCCTGTTAATCTTCAACAATACTGAAATTACAACCTGAATATGGAGTTGTGTCTGAGACTTTCTTCTAGGTGCTGGTCATTTGTAACATATGTTTAATGTGTTCTACAAAATGTATAAAAGGCTACAGTGACCTTTGCAAGAGGGAGGGACAGATGAAAGAGGAATATTCAGCCACATACTTACCCTGCCAGTGTTGCTATGTCTCCGTTTTATAATGAACTGAACTTGCTTAAGTTTAGGATAGCATATGACCATACAAACCAAGAGGTCAAATGGAAAGAAACTTGAATCAGATATTCCGGTCAATAAGGTATTGCCTGTAAGATATTCCTTTACCTATCTTGGAGCAGCTTCTCTTTCTTCTTTTGATTTATTCTCAGCATCATATCTGTGCACAATGTTTCTGCATCAACAGACAGAACAGTGGCCCAGACTGCACCTCTATTGATTATTGTCCTTCTAGCCTCAGGAGAACCACTTGTCACCTTGTACAGACTACATTGTTTACTGCTGCAGAGGAAAAAAAATTTAGCTGTTTCCAAACAGTTTCCATTGATTTAAGGCTATGGCATTCTAGCAGCTCACTGTTAAATGAGCTGTGGGGCTTTTCCCTTTGAAATTTCAGGATGTGGTCCCAAATTATTGGTATACAGTACAGACCCCTTCTTTTAAACATTTCCCATTTTGCTGGCTTTGCCAGTGATATTACCAGAGAAGAAGACTTGTCCTATTGCTGGAACAGAACTGTTATTTCTGCCCAATGAAGGCTACAGTCTTGCTTTAAATGGATAGACTTTTGAATGCTGTCAGCAAGAGAGGTGGTGTTTACTTGTTTGTGCAAGTGTCGTTAAGTCCACCACCATTGAGTCCTACTGCTCTTTACAAAGAATGAAATTTAAAAAGAAGTAACAATCCCCCCACCCCAAAAAACTCACCAACAAAATATATTGACCCCTTCCTGCTTTAAAAGTACGGTTCTGTGCTGGCAAACAAAAAATTATTCTCCCTCTTCGTGTCTCTCTAACAAAAAGAAACATTACATGTTTGAGTAGATAACAAGAGGTACCGTTAAGATACAGAAAATTGAAAACCTAGACTGCAATAAAATTGCAGGCACAGGGGAATTAGTAATAGCTTCTCTGTGTTTTAGTAGAATACTTCCTTTTTATTCGCCAAGCAAACAGTGTTCACAAACAACAGCAAAGAACAAAAGCTGTGATTTATATATATGGACAGGTATACACGCACCCCTGACCTCCTGCCGCCTTCCTCACCCTCAGCACCAGAAGCAATTTATGGAGACCAGTCTAAATAAACATTAAAGAGTCAAGGCCACAAACTGACAGCAAGGAAAATCAATGGCTCCAGAAAACAGCTAGTAGGATCAATAAAAGAGATTAGGCATCACAAGCTAGTATGGGGCACTTACAGGTAAATGTGGCTTACACTTCATCTGACAGGGCTCTCTCAGCATCAGGATAAAAACTGTCATAGAAACAAGCACACTGAGTAGCCAGTGGAAGACGCTCCTTAACTGCAAACACTAAATGCTGACCTCTGAATGAAAAGGATTTGTACTGAGGCCACAGGGAATTTCCAATTGCTTTTCCAGAGTCATCTCACACACCGGTGCCTTTGCCCATAGGAATTGCTTCAGATACAGGTTTGGAGAACTCTCTGGTTTTCCTTTGTTTGTTTTGCTTTCCTGGATTGTTTTTCAAATTCTTCCCTTACAACCCCTCACTGAGTTACACCGCTGCCTGTAACCTGCACAGTGACAGGCTACACTAGGGTAGGACGTTTCAGCTCAAATCTGTTCAACACCTTCAGTTTCTGCAACTCTAGCTCAGGAGCCTGAAATCTCCCATACCATGGGGCAGATCCAGACTCAGCAGTGGCAACTTTCACCTCAGCACACTTTCCGTCCGAGCTGGATTGGGTACATAGCTGGACCTAGATGAATGCAGAGCCATCCATCTCACCATCAAGCCAGAGAATGGCTACTTTTTCACACTCTGGGGCACTGCTTTTTATCAGATCATAAATGTTAATGTTTTATTATCTGTGATCATCCATTCACTAGCATGAATCTAAAGCTGATTGGTAGCAGCAGCCTGTGTTCTATTATTCCATAAAGATCTGTGACCACAGCAGTATTTAATATTGTGCTCAAGGCTCCCAGCTTATGCCAAGTTTTGCCTGACTTTCCTTTCTAGCTATTTTACAAATGGGTACACGCTTTCTCTTTCTTCAGAAAACCAATGTGAAACCTTTAGTTTAGTTAACTTTAGCCGTGAAGAGACTGTAATAGATGCCTCAGACAAATGTGAATGTAGACTTCCAGGTTAGGCTACAAAGGCTATCTAAACTAATTGCTATCCTAATAAAAAGGTGGGGGGAGGGGGAAGGGAGGAGACATCCTTTCCACCAAATTTTCCTTCCTCCCTTCCTCCTTCCTTTCCTCCCTTCCTCCTTCCCTTCCTTCCTTCCTCCCTTCCTTCTTTCTTTCCTTCCTTCCTTCCTCCCTCCCTCCCTCCCTTCCTCCCTCCCTTCCTTCCTTCAAAAAACTTCTAGGCTCAAAAAAAACCCCAGAAGCGCACAATCTAATAGAACAAAAACAGGTATTACAGGTCAAAAAAAAGAGTCTTAAGCTTCATTTGGATTCAATCATCCATCAATGTCACTCATAGGTCAATGCCTGTCAGGGACATAACAGCACTTCACAAATGAGTAGAGCCTACACTAACTTCAGTTTAAATTTTATATAAGATAGCTTCATGTGGGTTGCATTATAAGTGGCTTGTTGTGAAATAAGAAAGATACGGATGATGCTAGCAGGCACCAAGTCAGAAAGGACAGCCATTGCTCCAATATAAGTACTACGTGCAGCTTATGATAGGCCCACATAAAAAAACTGGGAGCTCAATACCAAGTATTATAGAGGGCCTGTATAATCTTTCCTACCTGCCACTTTTTTCAATCTGCTAGGATTGTCTGTATTTTATCTGGTTTAGTTTTCACCATCCAGCTCCCAACTTATACTATACTTCAATATGCTTGACATTTGAAAGGAAATGTGTGTGCATTTCCTCTATTAAGAAAAGTGACCTGACAAACTTGCCTTCACATCTCTTAGGGCCGTGTCAAAAATAAGCTCACTGAGACCAGAGCGCATCCATTCTGTCATATTAATGAAATCGCCAGTAGTCTCAATCTTCATCTTTGCCTTAGATTCCAAGGATATAAATAACTCACAAGAGAAGAGAAAGGTGTGCATCCTTACTATGATTTGGTATCTACATTGAGGTTATATATGCCAGTCATAATGGACTTTTTGGTGCTGGATGCTGTACACACCACACTAGTGCAGACGTCTATCTTTGGAGGAACTGAAATCAATAGGAATTTAGTGTCTAATTACTCTGGATGATCTGTATCATAATTGCTACTTGAAAATGAGAGTAGTATTTAGATTTCTTGAGTCAGCTTTAAGTGAGATCGCACAAGTATTGATCTAACATGGTCCTCTGCACAAGTTAGCTGCTCATCCATGTGGTCATCCTCCCTGGTGACATTTGCAGGCCTTCCTGGCTTCCCTGCTACTGTGACTGTGGGGCTAATACTGTTTGAAAAAATGGTGCACGTGTTCACCTTGTAATATACATGACAATAAAAGTTCGAATCTTTTTATATTACATGATGGTAATTACAGGAAAAAAGACTCTAAAGTTAATACTGACAAAACTTAACGACAGGGTAGGGTGACATGGTGCCACCTCTTGACCTATCCTTATGATAGCGTTTGGGAGAGTTTAACAAAAATTGCTTTTGGTGTACAAAGTTTATGATAGGCCATACAAAAGGGAAATAAGAGAAAGTGAGGGGCGAAAAGAAACTAAATTATATTAATGAAATAGTAGTAATAAAATAACAAAAAGAAAAGATACTAGTATTAATAAGAAAATAATGATATATATACAGTATATACAAAACCGTATCCAGCTCCCACGATGACGATCACATCACCGGCAGACACTAGGAAAGTCCCAGATTGGACTCAGCAATGAATGGGAACTGGATTCTGGATCTGGAGTCAGGAGTGCACGGATTGGGATCAAAGGCAGATAAAGAGACAGAGTCCTCCTCAAACCCTGGCCATTGAAGATAGAGGCTGGCCCCTTTGATCCCTCAGCTTTTATACTGACCATGGGGCAGATGGGATGGAATACCCTGTCTGTCAGTTTTGGGTCATCTGTCCTGTCCGCTCCTCCCCGCAGGTGGGACCCCTCTACACAATTCCACTTCCGACCCTCCAACGGGGCAAATAACAAAGTTATCTGACTTTAGTTCTTATAGCAATAAGTATAAGCAGGAGCCTCTCTGCATACCATTCCTTGGTATAAATTATAAACAGTCAGGTCTTAGCACCCTGGAAGCAGATACTGTCTGAAAAATACGCCGTTAATATCAGAGAGTTAGAAGAGGCTCAGCTGCAAAGCAAAACTACTGAACAGAAAACTGGTTCTGTTTTACTTCAAGCCAGAACAAACAGAGAATCATAAAATCACAGAATCATAGAATGGTTTGGGTTGGAAGGGACCTTAAAGATCATCTAGTTCCAACCCCCCTGCTACAGGCAGGGACACCTCCCACTAGACCAGGCTGCTCAAAGCCCCATCCAGCCTGGCCTTGAACACTTCCAAGGATGGGGCATCCATGACTTCTCTGGGCAACCTGTTCCAGTGCCTCACCACTCTCACAGTAAAGAATTTCTTCCTAATGTCTAATCTAAATCTACTCTCAGTTTAAAACCGTTACTCCTCATCCTATAGCTACACTCCCTCATAAAGAGTCCCTCCCCCCCTGTCCTGTAGACACCCTTGAGGTACTGGAAGGCCACTATAAGGTCTCCCAGGAGCCTTCTCTTGTCCAGGCTGAACAAGCCCAACTCTCTCAGCCTGTCCTCATAGCATAGGTGCACCAGCCCACTGGTCATCTTCATGGCCCTCCTCTGGACCCGTTCCAACAGTTCCATGTCCTTCTTGTGCTGAGGACTCCATAGCTGGACACAGTACTCCAGGTGGACCCTCACCAGAGTGGAGCAGAGGGGTAGAATCACCTCCCTCAACTTGCTGGCCACACTTATTTTGATGCAGCCCAGGATGCAGTTGGCTTTCTGCATTGTGAGCGCACATTGCCTCATCATGTTGAGCTTCTCATCCACCAGCACTCCCAAGTCCTTCTCCTCAGGGCTGCTCTCAATCCATTCTCTGCCGAGCCTGTACCTGGGCTTGGGATTGCCGTGACACACATGCAGGACTTTGCACTTTGCCTTCTTGAACTTCAGGAGGTTTGCACGGGCCCACCTCTCAAGTCTGTCCACGTCCCTGTGGATGGCATCCTTTCCATCCAGCATGCTGATTGCTCCACACAGCTTGGTGTTATTGGCAAACTTGCTGAAGAAGAATGAATTTATCCTTGATTTCTGCTTGATTACCATTAAGTCTATGGTTCCATCTTAACTGTCTGGTACCTCAGTTGCTCAAGTACAACTACTTGTTAAGTCTGTGCTGAATGCCAGATTTGTTATAAAATAACCTCTCTGGGCTGGAGAATGATGGCACAATGAAAGGGGCAGCATGAGATGGAAGTGAGTAATTGGGGCAGAGAAGGAAACAGATGTTTTAAGCCATGTTTCCTTTAACTTAAAAAACTTAACTAGTATTGCCTGATTTTACTTCTAAGTGAGGCTTAGGTTGAGGAAATTAAAACTGTAGATTAAGCGCAGCTGGGAGAAAAAAAAAAAAAAGGCTTATGAGAAAGAGCCCTACTCAGAGTAGTGAATAGCCTTCATCTGCAGAACTCAGTGGTCTGGTTCATATTTGAGTACTTAGATCACTGAGGCAGAGCAGAAGTATGACTGAGTCTTTGCTATTTAGGCAAGTACACCAACTTCTGGGCTTTTTCGTTACTCAAGGTTATTGGTTTCCTTTGAACTTTCATCTAGACTTGTGAAATTTGTCTTCTGGTAAAATTGTTGTGTTAACACTAATTTTTTTCCATTTCAGTGAGTCAGCAATTTCCTAACAAAATCTTCTTATCTCAGCTCAGATTTGTTCTGGATCCCAGAGCAGCAGGAAATTCATACTTGGCACTGGATAACTGACCATAACACTGACCCACTGAACAGCAAACAGTTCATTCCTGGCATTAGAAGTCAACCACTAACACACTGATTGAGTTTTGCTCGTTTTATGTAAATAGACAAATGATCATTTGAGAAAGTGAGTTTTTCCCTGTATTCTGAGTCCTTGAAGTTCGTAGTCACTCCGAAGCTGATCAGTGAGGCTGAATTTAAATTTAAACTTCTGGGAAAACATTTGACTAGGATGTTGTTTTTCTTTTTAACAGTATAATCTTGTATTTTCATTATTTTTTTTTAGCCCATATTGCTCCCAAAGAAACAAGTTTTCCTCCTTCCTGCCAATGATTTCTTGCTCCTGTTGTCATGCTCCTCCCTTATCTGTCTGAGTACAAACATTGCTGTAGTCTCCAGTCACACCATTTCAGAGTATTGATCCACATTAAAACTAGACCTTTTTTTTGTTGGGTTAGTTTTAGACTGGGTGAATTTCCCAAGTCAGGGGATTATTGATGAGTATGAAAAGGGCATCCCAGTCTGATGCTTCTCTGTGTCTCCTACATGATTTTATTTTCAGTTTCTTCACTAATACAGCAGCCATCAGAATTGTTTGGTTTTGGGATGCTGCCACCTCTGGCAGCTGCTATGTTGATAGTCATTCGTGATTCGCTGAAATATCTGCATTTTGCAAAATACATAAAAAACTGGAAATAACCAAGACATTTCATATATCAAAAACTAATATCCACAAAAGGTTGCAGTTGGTCTGTCTGAGCAATACATAGTCCTAGCACCTTTTCTCTGCAAATGCCTCTGAAGAAAGCCATAAATCAGGGTGAACTCATTAAAGAAAGTTCACTTGAATTCAAATGAGCGAGAATAAAGGAATATGCTCTAAGTTTATCAAGATTCTTAAAAAAAGTGCAAGGACTGAGCTAGACAAGCAACCCCAAGGATATGTATTTATGAATTTAAAGCAGGAATTAGCATGGATCGTATCTCATCTAAATTTAATATCCATTTGCGTTTCACATTGTTGTAGGGAGGATGAAATAGACTCAAAATGTTCAATAGCCTTATCACCAGAAATTCTGTGGCCATGCCTTCTAAGTATCTATGACCTTTGCTCATCTGAGTGGTGTCAGAGGAGAACTTTGCAGTCCTAACTTGCTGGAACTATGTAAGGCAGTCATACATAAGTTGAAGTGATAATAAAGTTGTTATTATTCTATTTATGCCTACATAATGTGATCATCAAGTGCTGCTTAATCAGAATGGTAGAACTGTAAAGGCACTTAAATGGAGATGTGAGATAAATGCACAATGACCATGCAGTGCAAGATGAAAAAGTAGGATGAACATGCATGATGGGGCATTCAATATTTCCACAGTGGAATGTGAAGCATAATTCCTGACCATGGCCAAACTTAGATAGGATCATAATGAAAAGAGATAAACTAAAGTGGTAAGTGTTTCCACATCTCTGAAAGTAGTTTGAATGTGGTTTGATTTTCCTTACAGGAAGAACTGAGGATTGATTCTGTCTTCAGCTGTGAGAGTTTGATTCTCATTTACACTAAAGGTCCATCATACTGATCTGACAGTGAGTGAAATGGGCTACGTGTGCTTTATGAACACTAAAAAGCCACTGTATTTTTATGACATTTGATGGTTTCTGCTCAGTCTTCCTTGGGGTTTAGAAATGACACTGTATCTTGAAAATTCTTACTACCTAAAACCTGACAATAGTTTTGATCTACCTTTGTACAGTACATGGTACAGTAGAATTTTGGACCATTTCTGGTGTTACTGCAGTACAAAGTTTGTCATGACATGTCTTTGCCTAAAAGGCTAACTTCAGGTTATGACACAGTAATGTGGTAACTCTTTGCAAAATTGTCTTTCTCCTGTCTCACAGAGAAGACAGGGATAGGAATACTCCTTACTGTGAGAAAAAGAAAAATCATCAATTCACCCTGTTTGGAATTTAGTTAACTAAAATATCTCACTTCATGTATAAGTGTTCTAACCTGTGCAAGTGCATCCTGAATTTCTTACAGACACCAATTTGCACATATTTGCAAGTTCCAAATCCTATTTTCATATGGATCTCTGTGCCAAAACTTCTGGAAATCTAGCCTTGAAAGCATATTTCTTTCAGATGACAGAAGGACATTCAAAAACTTTGGGGCTTTTTGGGGGTGTTTTTTGTTTTGGGTTTTTTAAATTCTTTGAAATATACACCTGTTCCAAGATACATAGTAAGTGTAACGTGTCAGATATATTCTTCTGGCCAGATGCCCTCTGCACAAACAAAAACATTTTGATGTGGGTTCTTGACTACAGGAGAAGATCACGTACAAGACCATCAAAGGAACAGGAAGGTACACAAGTCCATGGGACCTGATGAAATTCATCTGCAGGTCCCGAGGGAACTGGCGAATGAAGTTGCTAAGCCACTTTCCATTATATTTTAAAAGTTTTGGCAGTCTAGTGAAGTTCCCACTGACTGGAAAAGAGGAACCATAACCCCCATTTTCAAAAAGGGAAAAAAAGAAGAGCCAGGGAACTACAGGCTGTTCAGTCTCACCTCTGTGCCTGGCAAGATCATGGAGCAGATCATCCTAGAAACTCTGCTAAGGCACATGGAGAATAATGAGCTGATTGGTGACAACAAACATGGCTTCACCAAGGGCAAGTCATGCCTGACAAATCTGGTGACCTTCTATGACAGGGTTACAGCTTTGGTGGATAAGAGGAGAGCAACAGACGTCATTTACCTGGACTTCTGCAAAGCATTTGACACTCTCCCGCACTACATCCTGGTCTCTAAATTGGAAAGGCATGGATCTGATGGATGGAACACTTGGTGGATAAGGAACTGGCTGTATGGCCTCACTCAAAGGGTTAGGGTCAATGGATTAATGTCCAAGTGGAAACAAATGAAGAGTGGCGTTCCTCAGGGGCTGGTACTGGGAGCAGTGCTGTTTAACATCTTTGTTGGCAACATGGGCAGTGGGATTGAGTGCACCCTCAGCAAGTTTGCTGATGACAACAAGCTGTGTGGAGTGATCAACTCACTGGACGGAAAGGATGGCATCCACAGGGACGTGGACAGACTTGAGAAGTGGGCCCGTGCAAACCTCCTGAAGTTCAAGAAGGCAAAGTGCAAAATCCTGCACCTTGGTTTGTGCAATCCCAAGCACAAGGACAGGCTCGGCAGAGAATGGATTGATGGAGGAGGACTTGGGAGGAGAAAGACTTGGGAGTGTTGATGGATGAGAAGCTCAACATGATGAGGCAATGTGCGCTCACAATGCAGAAAGCCAACTGCATCCTGGGCTGCATCAAAATAAGTGTGGCCAGCAAGTTGAGGGAGGTGATTCTACCCCTCTGCTCCACTCTGGTGAGGGTCCACCTGGAGTACTGTGTCCAGCTATGGAGTCCTCAGCACAAGAAGGACATGGAACTGTTGGAACGGGTCCAGAGGAGGGCCATGAAGATGACCAGTGGGCTGGTGCACCTATGCTATGAGGACAGGCTGAGAGAGTTGGGCTTGTTCAGCCTGGACAAGAGAAGGCTCCTGGGAGACCTTATAGTGGCCTTCCAGTACCTCAAGGGTGTCTACAGGACAGGTGGGGAGGGACTCTTTATGAGGGAGTGTAGCTATAGGATGAGGAGTAACGGTTTTAAACTGAGAGTAGATTTAGATTAGACATTAGGAAGAAATTCTTTACTGTGAGAGTGGTGAGACACTGGCCCAGGTTGCCCAGAGAAGTCGTGGATGCCCCATCCCTGGAGGTGTTCAAGGCCAGGCTGGATGGGGCTTTGAGCAGCCTGGTCTAGTGGGAGGTGTCCCTGCCCATGGCAGGGGCGTTGGAACTAGATGATCTTTAAGGTCCCTTCCAACCCAAACCATTCTATGATTCTGTGATTTGCTTTGAGGCAGGAAGTGTTTGTGCTGAAAGTCCCCTCTATCTTTGTGTGTTTGATTACTTGTTTCTGGGGCTGTGCTGTTGGTTTTATCTGTATGGCTATCTCTAAAGTGCACATTGTATCACAGATGAATTATAGTTCCATTACACAGCAAAATAATCACACCACATGTTTATTACAGAAACTCATAGCCTCATACTTACAGAGTAAATGTCACAACACTTTGAAGTTGTCACCTGGGAAGGCTCTATTCCCATACAAGTTTGATTGACAAAAGTAACTCAGATTCAATTATTGCTTGGTAAAGGCCTGTATGGAATTGTTCTCAACATCTGAGGGGCTTTCTGGAGACATACTGGGAGCACTCAGAGCATTCCCATAACGATAAAAATGCAGCTGTGCCACAGTTTTGAAACTTGTGCTGGAAAGTGATTGAAACTATACAATTCAATACTACTTTGCACTTAGTTAAAGCACGTGAAGCATGGCTAGTTCAAGGAAATTTTGCTGTAAAAGGGAAACTGCCTTTCTTACTCCAATGAGAGTAAGCAGAGACCTGAATGCTTCTGGCATAGAAAGAAGCAGAAAATAGGAAGCGCTGGGGTAAAGAGGTTTGGAGGGCAGAGCAGGCAGCTTCTGCCTTTGCCTGGGGAGGAACAGAAATATGGAAGACTGTGATGGCATCTTTCGCTAGGATGTGCCACTCTAACACCCTAGATCCTCTCAAAGCCATATCAGCATCCAGCCCAGTTTTCCACAGCCCTGGCATAAGAAATCTAAGTAGTGAGGCCATGGCTACTTTGTGTCCCCTGAATTTTGCAGACATAAACAGCTGCCTACTTAGATTGAACCTAGAGCCAGTCCTGGAAGGCAGTCTGTACATTGTAAACCAAATCAAACAAAAAGCCTGCTGCCAGATTTGCTATGGTTTAAGTTGTATGTTCATTTGAGGTCTTCAAATCCTGTTGAAATGAATAAGCGTCTCCCTTGCTCCCAGAGTAGTTGATTCAGGCTCTGCTTTGCAGGGTTATATAAATGATTCACAAGATGTGAAATAGTAACCACACAGAGACCATTTGGAAATAACCAGAGATGTGTTTACATACACTTCATTTTTATCATAATGCACATGCATGGAGATAATTCTTATTGAAAAAACTTGTTCCTACCCAAATAATTATGAGGGTTTTATTGAATAATTTGTTTCTATTTTTCCTTTTCTTTTCTTCCTTCCTGTCTCTGAGAGAGCTTTGTTTCCCTGCTTGCCCTGTAGATCAACTTGGGAAATATTTTCTCAACAGTAAGCAGTGTTATATATCTCATGCACATTTACCTTATTATAAATGCACCCCTTCAGCAGCAGGAAAGCAAATGGTCAACATTCACAAACTGAAAGGAGAAAATAATGGGAATCCTGACCAAAAACCCAGATGAGGCTTCCTGAGAAGTTCTGTTAGGGTTGGCTTCTCTTTCCCTCAATGTGTATCACTGGCTGCACCTTGTTATAAGATTGCAATAAACTGAACTTGGATTAAGAAGTTTTCCATGTCAACCCCTTAGGGCAGCTGATTATAGGTTTGACCTTTTGAGATTCTGTGTATTTCCCACTTAATCAGTACTGGAATGAGTTGCTCCTAAGTAGGATCTATGGGAACCCTATGGGAGAAGCAAAGCCATCTAAAAATAATGAGTCTCTTTCCCCCTCCCTCCCCTCCTCTCATCTTGAGCTCTATTAGGCCATGATAACAGTCTTAATCTAGGCTACACAAAAGCATAATATGGCATGTGATGTTTGCATTATATTGAAGAAAAGAGATCTGTGAAGGACTTTTGGCAGCCTGGAATGTAAATGAAACTTTACAACATTGTTAAAAAATGCTTCGCTTCCCTCCTCATCCCTTTTTTCTTTTTCATACTAAGATTTTTTTGGTTGAGCTAAGGCCTTGTGAAGCTTTTAAAATCTGGTACCTGAGATTTTGACAGAGTAATTGGTTCTCTCTTGCCTGAGCAATAATACAAAATTGGAACCATCTCCATTTTGTCTTGTTACAGTAACACACTTGGTGGTTTAGATATAATCTCACACAGTAGTCGGTTCAGTCATCAGTTCATTTGTCAATAGTTGAGGCCTGTGGGCTTTTTTCCTGCCATATACTTTGGTTTCTTCTTCTCCTCCCCCTCTCCTCCACCCTGCCCCCCCTCCTCCTTTCATGTCCTCCTCCCCTCAATAACCGTCTCTGAAACTGAACAGCATAATAGATGTAATTAGACCTTCAGTAATAGGACTGAATGGAGCAAGCAATGAGACTCCTTCTCGGGAAGCAATCAGTGCATTAGGTCCCCAGGACTGAAACTGCATTTAACAAGGTTTGGGGCTTAGGGATTGTTGGTCTAGGCTTCTGCTGCTTCCCCAAGAGAAAGCCCTACCCAGAATGCAAATCTTCATTTACTATTGCTATAAAAAGGAGGAAAAGAACATTAGCCACTTTATTACACACATAATGAAGCCAACTGTACTTGTTAATATATTTTTTTCCTTAGCAGTAAATCAACTGTTCACAAGTGCTAGTAAGTATAAATATATATTTCATCTGTGCTTTCAAACCATTTCCTTGGTTTTCCTCATGCATCCTTGGAAGAAGAAAGCTTTGAATGGTGTCAAATCATAATATACTTCATCAAACTCACACTAGCTTGTTTCCATGCAGATTCAAAGATGGGTATAATAAAGTTATTGAAAACACTTTTGAAAACACTATTGAAAAAGGGGAACATAGATGTGTCAAAGCTTACGTGTGGTCTGTTGGTTCTGTTCCTAAGTGTGTAAGTTAGTGCTCACATGAAAAAATTACCTTTTAAAAATTAAATCCTTTCATCATGACGGTCTTATCCCTATCTAACTGGACCTTCTACCTTAATCCAGTTTACCTTCCATAACAGGATGTGGTAGGTAATCTCATATATGTTCTTTAGTTGCATGAACACGGAGTGCCCAGTATCTGAAACAGTGAAAGATGTTACTGGCTATCTAGAGTGCTCTTCTTGTGCTGTCTTATTAAAGCAGTATTCTTAAGACTTCTGCTGTTGGGCCTTTCTTACTGAAATTCATAAAGATCCCTGCACCAGCTCACTCTCATGTCACCTCTCCTGACATCCCGTCCCCCCAGCACAGAATATACACTTAGTGTTATAACATTTCCCAGGCTTTCCTGCTTCATGAAAAAGGAATTGTGAGATATCTGCCACCAGCAAAGCTGCTACCTTACCGAAAGTAATTTCTTAAACCCATTCCCCTTAATGGGTCTTTCCTTCCTCTGACGTAGGGTCTCAAAATCTTTGTATTCTTTTATCAAGGAGCAGTATTTCTCACTTCTCCACCTCCAAATTCCTATTTCCTCAGCACTTCCACAAACCCTTCTTTTCACACTTACTGCTATGCATAATGTGGGCTGGTTTTTTTCAGATTATGTATTTTTTCAGACACCATATTAGCAATTTACAAGCTTTCTTTTTTCTTCTAAGTTTTGTTTTTTTTTTTTTCAACCCGAATATACTCTTTAATAGAAGATATTTAGAGATAAATGGTTTAATTGACTCCAAAATTTCACCAGAATTCGGTTAATAGTTAGATTCAAAATGACACTGTTTAGGTACCTATTATACACAATAAATCTTGCATTTCCTTTTGGATTAAGTCATGGGTTTAAAGCAATTGTTTTTCTTTTTTTTTCATTTTGGTGAATTCTTACAGTAATTTAAAAATTACTTCCTTCATTTACTGGGATGCTGTCTGTGTAAACTTTAGGATTATATGATACAGTGTTTTCAAATCCCATAATGGCACTGTGAAATATTTCTAAGTTTACTGTTATAGTGATGATAAACAATAATTTGAAAGTAAGGCTGCATGCAAGTGCAAGACTTAAAGATGTTTGTTCTCACCTTTATTTAAACAAGGTCATAAACATGAGGTTAGAAGGAAAAACTGCACGGATTTTTATAGAAGGCAGAACAAGAAAGGAGATTTTCTGCTGAAATTTTTTTGGAGATCTTCATAATTCAATATAGCTTTCATATCAGGGGTCACAAAATAATTTCAGCACAGTATCTTCCTATTGTTCTACAGTACTTCCATTAGGCTTTGAGATCAATACAAACTAGCTGTGCTTCTATGACACAGTATCAGGCTTCAAACCTTGCCATGTATTTTTGTGTCTTAACTATGGAGTCATTTTGTGGTTATCTTTGATCCTTCTCAGTCACTGAGCGAATCTGCAGTGGGCTAAGATTGAAGCTCTACTGATCAACCCATCCTTGTGATACCCTGCAAAACTAACTTGAAAGTTAACTTATATCAATACAGCAACTTTCCCAGGCCCCATGGGTGCAGAGGCCTAATTGAAAGGAAGGGGAAAATCAAACCATTGGCTTTGACTACAGATAATGAGCAGTGCTATGGGAGAAAATCTATTATCAAACTAACCCCTGGAGGTTTGAAACAGAGTAGCCTCATTCTACACAATTAAAAGCTTTTTTCAGATCCAGAGGACACAACTCATCCAGAGATGTCAGAATTACAAAGGTACTTCTAAAGCTATGGTCAATCAACAACACTGATATTAAGTCCCTGAACATATGTTGCCTGTATGAAATTAATCTTTACAGGATCAAAGAGATAAATGCCTTCCAGATTAATAAATCATTGAAACATCAGATCTTGGGGTAAAGCAAGATCTCAAATATAACAAAGATTTCATATATGAAATAAAGTCGATAGTTAAAAATGCAGGTATTTTTATATGAGTTCAGAGCAATAGTTCACCATTTGCCTGTTGACAGCCAATACTGACTACTTAAGGAATTTGGGAAACTCCATCACAGATGATCTTCTCAGCTACTGAAATACCAGCTGACAATACCAGAATAGTTAGTAGTTTGGTTGCAATCAGAGCTGAGTTAACTAACGTGCAGCTGAGACTTTTCCTGCCCTACTCTTTTAGCCTTCCCTTAAATTTTGTATATCTGGATTAAAATTTACAGTTTTAGTCATTTTAAAAAATATATATAATAACAACATGCTTCTGAGAATGAAAATCTAATCCAAATGTTGAGTGAAATCACCAAAGGGAGCCTCATTTTAGCTCATTTGGGACAGAGTGCTTGTGAACAGTTGGACTTTATTTTCTCTTCCAGGTGAACTGGGAAAGAGCCCTGAGTTTGTTGTGCAATGGTGAACTATACTTACTGGTTAAATCTGTTATAAACATCCCTTTATTGCATTTTTAGATTACATATATGGTATCTTACATATGACATAATTGAATATCTCCATGTGATCACTTAAAAGACATGTTAAGGATGTTCATGTTGTCATAATGTACCTTCAAGTGCAGAGATCTGGCACAACATTACAGTTGGCAGCAATTTTCAAATACAACTGTCGTGGGGTCACCTTGGCTGGCTGTCAGGTGCTCACCAAACTGCTCTGTCACTCCCACTACTTGACAGGCCAGGGGGACAAAATACAATGAAAGGCTCGTGGGTCGAAGTAAGGTCAGGGAGAGCACTCAGCAGTTACCGTCACAGGCAAAACAGACTTGACTTGTGGAAGTTAATTTTTTGCCAATCAAATCAGAGTAGGATGATGAGACCTAAGAACAAATCTAAAAAAACCACCTTCTGTCCCCACTCCATTCTTTTCAGGCTCAGCTTCACTCCTGACCTGTCTAGCTCCTCCTGCCAATAGGCACAGGGGGAGAGGAACTGGGGTTGTGCTCAGCTCATCGCATGTTGACTCTGCTGCTTCTTTCTCCTTGCTCTCTTCCTCTGCTCCAGCTGGGGGTCTCTCCCATGGGATACAGTCCTTGTGGGTCCTTCCCACTGGCTGCAGTTCTTCAAGAACTGCTCCAGCATGGGTCCCTTACACAGAGTGCAACCCTTCAGGAATGAATTGCTGCAGCAAGGGTGCTCCATGGGGCCACAGCCTTCCTGCCTGCTGCAGCATGGGCTCTCCACAGGGTTACAGCTTCTTTCAGGGCACATTCACCTGCTCTGGAATGTGGTCTTCCACAGGCTGCAGGGTGGATATCTGCTCCACCGTGGTTCTCCATGGGCAGAGGGTCTCTCTACTGCATGGGACAATCTGACTCACCATGGTCTTCCCCACGGGCTGCAGGCAAATCTCTGCTCCGGCGTCTGGAGTACCTCATACTCCTCCTTCTTCACTGACCTTGGTGTCTGCAGGACTGTTTCTCTCATTCCCACTCCTTTCTCCCAGCTGGTGGTTTTACACAGCAGGTTTTACCCTTTCTTAAATATGTTATCACAGAGGTGCTACCAACATTGCTGATAGGCTCAGCTTTGGCCAGCAGCAGGTTTGTCTTGGAGGTGGCTGAAACCAGTTCCATCTGACATGGGGGAAGCTTCTGGCATCTTCTCACAGAAGCCATGCCTGAAGCACTCCTGGCTACCAAAGCCTTGCCACATAAACCAACTACAACAACAAAATCTCAAACTTTTTTCTGAGGTCTATGAATGTACTTTTATCCAGGGTTTTTCCACAGTTGGGCAAGAATTACTGGGACACTATTAACTAAATCATTATACTGTAAATTTGCCTACCTAACAATTAAAGTTATAGAGTGAACCAGTCTCTTATTTAAAAAAGATAAACTTAAAAGCAGGTCACAACTCTCTTGTATAGCACCTGTATTATTTTCAGAGGATTTGTCTGAAGAAAAGAGTAAATAGAACAATTATCATAAAAGGTCCTGTTCACTTGACTTCTGCAGTTGTTAGAAATGAAATGTTTTTGCCCTTCAGTAGATGTCTGCTTTTTCCAAATGAGTCTGACTTTTCACTGTATGTAAAGACTTAAACTAGATAACATATATTATGTGTTAAAATAATGATGTAATTTCAGAGCTGATACCTAGAAAATACTATCTCCTAAAAAAATTGCAAAGCCTTTTGGACCACCTTTGAACAGTACATGCTATGTTTCACTGGTTCAATAAACCAGTAAATAATAATTCCTAGAGCTTTTCTTTACAGGTGTCTGTACTTCCGAGGCTGGGTTTAAAAACCTGAGATTTAATTGTGGACACAAATTTGTGTACCTAAGCCTGTAAATGCACTGCTGCCAGAATCAAGTGTTCACTAGCCAGAATTACTAGAATTTGTAGTGCAATTGAACATAAATGTTCATATAGGCATTTCATGTAATTTTCACAGAAAACCAGGAAGATCAGCCCTCATTCTGGCTTTAAGGTAACGACATGTTAAAAATGTCTTTATCTGTATTTGTGCTTTCTAAGTTTATATTGATCCAGTGTTGTTAGCACTTTTTCACTCACTCTGGGCTTTTTGTCATACAGTCTATAACCCAGAAAAAAATCTACTCTTGCAGAATATGCTGAGGATTGGAATGAAGCTTTAAGTGATAACTCTAAATTCTATGTAATAAAACATATTCTTGTGCTGCTGCTTGCTGCTGACCTAGAGCATTTTTCTGCGACTAGAGCCACTCTCTGCAGGTGTCTTTCAATTCTACAGAGCGACTGCAGAATAGCTTCCTGAGATTTGAAAGCTCTCCTGTAAGCTCAGACTAGCAGAGAAGAGGATGTTATCAGAAGTTGCCAGAAAAAAAAAACCCTGAACTCTAAATCTAACTCCAGAACGCTGCTCAGTTACAAGCAAATCTCCAGTACTCTACTGATAAGAGTTCTGCCCATCACACAGTTCAGTCCTATACTTTGAAAAATATGTGATAATTCCTTGGCAACTTTGCTCAAAATTATAAGGGAATTAACTACTGTGTGAGGTCAAGGTCACTAAAACATGCACTTGAAATAGAAAAGCATGCACATTATTTCTCCTTTTTGTGCCTTGCTAACCCTTCTGACTCACAGCACTGAGGCAGCAACGACCAACAAAGAGGAAGAAAGAACAGGTCCTTCCTGTCACTTGGTTGTTGGGATAGAAATCATCAGCTCCAGGAGCAAAAATTTGAACAGGCAGCACCAATGACTGTAGAGGGAGAAGTACACTAATGAGGAAAGGGCACAATTAACAGACACCTTAGTTTGGGGAAAGCAGAAATGAAGAATGAAAAAAGGAGAAGAGATTAGGATGGTAAAAATAAAGGCATGAGAAGAAAAATTTAGACGGGAATAGGCAAATATGAATTTAAAACCACTGAACATAAGATTATGGAGAAGTCAGTTAATTTGGAAAATAAAACCCTCAGTTTTCAATTATTTTAAAAAATCAAGAAAATTATTTTAAGAAAAAGAAGGAAAAAACATAAGAAGTAGTCTGCAGAACAGTTGCATTAGAATTTACTGCAGACTTTGTTGGATGTTTAGAACCAAGATTTACCAAGATACTATGTAATGTTGTAGCTCACATCAGGGTGTCTGAGCACGGTTTGCCACTTCTCCCAGCCCTCACAGTGATGAATCACTTCCAAAATCAATTCTGGTTGTCTTAGTTGTCCTTCAAGTATCAGCCCTGCAAATTAAAAAGAAGACCTTACGGTCCTTTAAATAACCACATATTTTATTTCTTATTAACTATATGTCCACATCAAATGCAATTGTAAATTGGATTTATTTGCTAAGAAAAATTATACACTGGTACAGACTGGTGAATTATAATTAGCCAGATCCTGGATCAGCATGTTACTTGCTTCTGGTACTTCTATTTCAAGGGTGCTTTTAGGGATTTTACCTGGGTAGATAGACAGGTGTCAACCCTAGAGTTGTGCTTACAGTTATGCTGTGAATTGCAAGGAGAGGTTATGTTAGGGCTATAAGTGGGAAAGAGACAGGAAAGATCCCTTGAAGATTACTACTTCCCATTCAGAAGACATGGGCATGCTTCTTAGATGAATGAGGGTAACTTATGACTTGCCACCTCATATTATTTCATGGATACATTCTGGAAAAACTGCCGGCCTTGCACTACATTTTCCTTAACTGGGTGGTATTCAAACACAGAGCAGAAGAGGCCTCGTATACAGTTGCCATGCTGCTGTGTGAAGAGTGGGGATCTGAGCCAACAATCAGTCAAGTAGTAGACTGGGTAGACAGCTTGAAGGTCTTCAGTCTCTAAGAACTTCACTGAACTGGAGAGATGTACACTGTTTTTCCAGCATTCACCTGGAGGTTGAGGAAATGCTCCTTTAGGAGCTCTCTGAGGGCTGTGCCTCAGTGACAATATTCACACACTTAAAGACAGCAGATAACATTCAGAACCTACTAGAGTTAACTGGAAATCTATCAATGAAGTCAAGAGATTTCCACTTGTTTATTGAGTTTTTGTCATTGATAAGGCTGGTAAGAACCAGCTACTTTTGTGGAAGTACTGCATTTTGCCCAGAGACAATAAGAGATAGTTGTTAGCAAGCCTTGCAGCCTCTTGTGTTCCTAGAACAAAAGAGTGCATAATTTTTCTCTTTAAATGAAGAACAGAAATACTCTTTTATCATAAGCAGGCTGCAAATCAAAAACTAAAATCCCAGAGTTGTCCCTCTGTTAAATGATTTTAGTGTTCCCAACAGGTTACATAATACTTCATACACTGATACTTTTAATAGTTATCTTAGGACAAAGAAGAAAGAATCATTTGACTTTTTAAAACCTTTGAAAACGAAAATGTTCCAAATTGCAATATAAGTTACTTACAAAAAGATTGAAAGACTCAGTTTAAATAATTAAGTGTAAATCCTTAAAAAATTAGAGCCACATGTTTTCACTTGTTCTTGCAGTCATCTTACTCCAAAACTGTTGATTTTCATTATTGGAAAAACATACCTTAATGTTATAAATTGAAATCCCCAAGTAACATTTTGGGCCACAGCCTCAGTTTCTTGTTCATGTCTTGAAGGTGTGCTGTTTACACCAGAAGAAACGCTGTCTTTACATGAGAAATTTTCATCATACGATTAGATACTATACATTGTCAATAGAAGTGTCATTATCCAAAATGTAAACAAGATGTCTGTACTGAATTATGATTCACTTATAACAAAGGACTTTCCCTAACTGGGTACTATTTAAACAGATACATGTTTTTAGAGGTTTTAGATATTTTGAGTCAAAATTTAATGTTTTTGTTTATGTGTATTTCTATATGCAAGTTACTATATCTGTTAATTTTATCGAAAATCAAGAGAATTGCTGTCATTTCATTATGGTAATGGGTCAGTTAATTTTCTGTCTGGGATAAAAGGGGAAAGGATGAGGTAGCAACAGGGACAGCAAGTCAGCAAACAAACCAAAGTCTGCCTGAAAATCATGGAAGTCTCAGGCAAGCAAATAAAAGATGGCAACATGAAGTTAAAGAATACATAGTGAAAAATATAGCTCTTTGCCAAATGTGATTGAATATCATCAGTGAGTACTGGTACTGCTCAAGCAAAATGCTTGAATATAGTTGAATCGCACAAGAAACTATACTAAGCCTTCTGTGTTCAGTGAACAAATCACTTTCTCACAGTCCTCAAGGATATTAATTTCAGACTCTTAAGAAAGGCTAAACCACGTTTATAATATAATAGAGACCATGCATACTTGTGTATCACTATACATTTACTAAAATTGTAAAAGTTTGAAGAGCTTTCTAGGTGATAAATTTGAAACTAAGAAAGCAGAGCAAGAAAGTGAAAGAAAGGGCTATAAAGATAACTTTATATAAAGTTTATTGTATTTGTTGTAGTGAAACTATTTCATCAATCTCTCTCTCTTAATAGGAAAGTAAAAAGAAACATAATAGAGGAAAGAAAGTAGAAGAAAGCACAGAAAATTGATAGGTATGGTGATGATGTTTGATACTTTATCTAATGAATTCAACTTTGGTATTATTTGTTTTAATTGTATTTTCTGCCTTTAAGTGAAAGCTGTGGTAAAGTTTTTTTCAATGTGATTAAATTAATGTAACCAATGACTGGAGGATGCCACAAGAACACAGGGTTTAATAATTTTGTTCTGATTCTGTTTGTTATGAATATATTTTAGAATTCCACTTTTTCTGGGAAGGGCGCTCTGGTTTTCTTTCTTTCTTTCTAGAGTAATCAATGCAAGAATTCTTGTTACCAGCAGGGACACCTGATTGCTATTTTAATATAAATACTTACTAAAATAGCCATTCTATGTTGTTTATCCTGACCTTTAAACACTGTTATCCTGATTCTTTAAAATCATTTGAAATGCCTACTAAAAACAATGAATATCTGAGGATTAAATTTTGCACAGCAAATTCCAGCTTCAGTATGTGGTCTCGGTTTTATACACCTGAAAACAGTATTTAATGATGGAAGTCTTATGCAACACCTGCTCTGCTAGTTATATTAAAAGTTTCCTTAAATTTGATTTGTACTAGACTGGGTGCCATCAAAACCTCACTGAATTACTGACAATAAATAATATTCATTATAAGTATAGGTTTGGTTTTGTTTCAAAAGCACATCACTCTAAACCATGCTCTCAAAATGTTGTTTGCAAAACTCATGACCTTGAACAACTTTAAATGAACAGTTCCATAATTCTCAAACATTCATATGTCTCTGTTTTTAATGGAAAATTGTTTGTGGGGTTTTATTCCCCAATTCAAATCAAACCTGAAAAGAAAATTGGGATCTGTACTTTTGGTATGCTGATGCTGTGCAGTGAATTGAGTTCCTAAAAATTTTCAGAGGCTTCAAGTGCACTAGTCTTCTCTGCACTTCTGCATTAATCATTGTCTGAGCCATTTGTCCTTTAAGCTGTGCATACAGATGCGCATGCTATGTGATCTCTGGTATCTCAATTATAGCAAGATTTCTTAGTTAGCTATACCATATCATCAAAACCTAATTTGTGTTTCAGAAAAGTGAGGGTAATTCCATTAGTGTACTTAGTCATACCTCTTCAGAGCAAGGAAAATTGTATGGTATTTGTGACCAAGCATGTCTTATGGTTTTGAAACGCAAATCCATATTTTAGTTATGACTTCAACCTTGACCTCAGAGTTAAAGCCAGTGTTTTATCCATTTGCTCTCTGAAGCCTAAAACAGGATGCGCATGTGAAATACGTATTTAGAAGTAGTTTTGTCTGATTTGCATACTGCCATATTTGTAATTATTTTTGTTTGACATGGTACAACTGCAACTAGCATAAAATCAAAAGCAGTAAACCAGTAAATTGTTTTGCCGCTTCCCTGTTAGCAGCATACTAAGAATGCTAGAGTACATCACTAGGAAAACTAACAAGGATTTTAAGCTCCAAGTCTGAAAAAAAATTTTCTTTATTCCACCTCCCCCCTGCTTTTTTTACTTTTTTGCTGTGGACACTGTATTTCATGCCTTCCCTTTCCTTCTTTGAAATTAGTTCATCCCATTTAATATACTTTGGAAATGGTTTACTACCTTGTCAAAAGATTTGTAAGGCATGGATAAAAAGTCAAGCTTGTTGTCTTCTGGAGCAATTAACAGAATCAGAGATAGCCTATTTCTTGGCCTATTTTCTCAGTCTAGCCATCAGTGCAATTAGAGAAATTATCTCATTTAGAAAAGAGAGTCACAAGTCCAAGAATTTTTCATTCCAGGAAATATAACTGTTTGGTTTTAATGCTTCTCATCAGCAGGGCTATCAGGAAAAATAGTTTCTGTAAGTATCTTGAAACACTTATGTATCTTTGTAGTCCTGGAGAAACTCTCAGAAGGCAGTATTTTGGGTTTTAGTACCGTACTTTTTAATTTTTAAGATGCTTGTCCAAAACTAATATAAAACCTGAAAGATCCTTCTTCCAACATGCATAGATAGGCTTTTGTGCAGAAGGATGTTAACATTCAAGGGATTTTAGTTAATATACATTTTCATTCTAATATATACTTCCCTGGTGAGATAATGTTCCCACCATTAGCACTGTAACACCGTCTTAGCTTCACTGAACACTAAAACAGCTGGGTATTATACTGGGTAAGCAGGCCAATCTCCTTTTAGGTTAGATTTTTAGACTAGATGATCTCCAGAGGTCCCTTCCAACCCCCATCATTCTGTGATTCTGTGATAATTTTTTTTTTTTACTTTTTCTTCAGCTATGGTAGATCAGCTAGTGTAAACCTTTAGAGGGCAGAAAGCAAACAAGATTTGTCATTTTTCCTAATAATAGAGTGCAACAAACTTGTAACCAGCTTCAGAAGAATTTGATAGGTGCTTATACAAATTTTAACTTCATATAACAAGTCTGTTGTTAAAGCTTTAAATGAAGACGGTGCTTAAATCAGACTGAAGATGCTAAAGAATATAGTAATTCATATAACTCATATAGCTTATATAAATGGACTCCTTGGGTCACTTTTTTTCTTAAGTGGGATAACACATTTCAAACAGTAGCAATTATTTGCATTAAAAAATAGAGCAGAGTTACAGAGGGGAGTAGGGCTAACTGCTCAAGTCCTCACTCTTTTAATATCAAGCCCCTTTTTCTCACTAAAGATGAAAGATACTATTAAAGTTGAGGGCAAACTAAATTGTAGTAAAGATTAGCACAGTTTTTGAATTACTAGAGTTGACACATCCATCCACCCCTGGTATTTGTAATATGTACTTAATGAGAGGTTTAATCATAAATTTAAAAATCTCCTGTTTTCTCAGTTCAAGATGCTGATTTATACTGAACAATAAAAAAGATTGATCATAAACTAGAATGTGACTAAAATAACTCTGGATACTACCTCTTACCATTTTGCTAAGTAAAACAATCTTCAATGAGACAGTTGAACAGATTCTGTTTTAAGCCAAGTTGGGAGGTGAAATTATATACTTTTGCTAGCATTGCTAGAATTTTGTATTCATTACCTCTTCCTTGGATCAACATGAATATTTGAGGTGCATATAAACATTCCACAGTTCATGGTGAAAGAGTAACTATTTAAGATTACGTTGCTTTTGAAATAGTTCCCTTCTTCTGTCATCTTCTGAACTCCATCTCGTTTTCAGTGTATAAGTGTTATCTCAAAACTGCTTTATTATTACTACTATTATTATTATTATTATTATTATTATTATTATTATTAGTTTATTTTTAATCTGACTGTTAAGAGCCTGTGTCATTTATCTGTTTCTTTGATCTGAAAATTGAAAACTACAAGTCCATTTCTGAGGAAGAATTGGTGAAGAGCTTACTGTGGGACTTCAGATTTTATCATCATTTATTAGTGGCAGATTGAATTTACTAATTTATAAAGTAAGAGAAGTATGTTGTTAATTTCTTTACATGTCAATCTAACTAGGTGGCATTAACCTAGCATTTCTATTATTTAATGACCAAAGATAAAGGGAAGATTTCACACATATATGAACACATATCGGTGGAACTGCATACATTGCACATACTGGCCTAGTTTCAAGACAGCCATATTACAAAAATAACAGGGAGCACATGCATTTGCATAGTCTAAAAGACATATTTTGGATGTTGTAGAAATTTCACATTTTATTAATTAATAAAATTAATCCATTTTTTCCAATCCAAAATGGAAGAAAATAAAGCAGTTCCAAAATTTCACATAAAAAGTAATTTTGGAAATAAACAAGTTTGGTTTTGATCAGATGAAATTTTCTATTTAGATTTTTACCTAAAAATATGATTTCCTACAATATTTAAAAGAAGAAGTAAATCACTTCAAAACAACCTCCAGAACATTCAGTCCATTTAGGTTTTAAAAGAAAATTCCTTGAACTTTTAATGACTAGATATTTTCAACAGCACCACAAAAAGTTTAATGCTAATGAAAGCACCTGAGAAGTTGTACCCCAAATGTATTTTCATGGCCTACAGTGACTTTTCAATAATAGGAATAAAGAAGACAAATGGGAGAATAAATGTACTGATATTGACTATGATGAAAAAAACAAAAATTAACCTCAACAGTAGGTTATTATGTTTCAAATGGAATGCATTTGCAGACAATTTAAAAACCCAAAATTTTTGCATTTGGAATTGCAATGACAAACATTTTGCATGTTTATTTCAGTTAACTCTGTTGGTGAGATGCTGCACAGTTTAACTATCTATAATCTTTGGTCTCCTTACTTATTCAGGATAAGTTAATGGTATAAGCCCATTTTTTTTTTAATCAAAAAATGAATGTTTTTCACTTCATTTTTCTTTAAAGGACAAGAATAAAATTATTTTGGTTTTCCTACCAAGGAAAAGAGAAATCAGGATTTCTGATCACCAGAAACATATGACAATTCATTGTAATGATCCTCAACAATTAATTCAACATCTTGGTCAAGGGGGAGGAGGTGCAGTTATATGCAAGGTCACGTTTTGTATTTAATTTTGTCATACACTTCTCTCTAATCTCCTCTGACAGTAACCCAGCTGTTCATCATCCATCAGCCTATGTTCTTAAGATCCTGATCCTGTAGAAAAAGACTGATATTAGAGAATCATATAATCAAAGAATTATAGAATCATGGAATCATAGAATCATTCACATTGGAAGAGACCTTTAAGATCATCAAGTCCAATCGTTAACCTAATATTGACAACTCCAATACTAAAGCATGTCCCTAAGTGCCTGGGCAGTGTGTTCCAATGCTTGACAAACTTTCAGTGAAGAAATTTTTCCTAATACGCAATCTAATCCTGCCACGGCGCAACTTGAGACTCTTTCCTCTTGTCCTGTCACTTGCTACTTGGGAGAAGAGAGAGACACCCACCTTGCTACAGCCTCCTTTCAGGTAGTTGTAGAGCACGATAAGGTTTCCCCTCAGCCTCCCTTTCTCCAGGCTAAACAACCCCAGTTCCCTAGGAACCCCAGGAATTGTTCTTCCTTTTGCTACTGATGTACTTGAAGAAGCCCTTCTTATTGTCCTCGACATCCCTTGACAGATATAATTCCAAGTGGACCTTAGCCTTCCTTGTTTCATCCCTGCATACTCTGACAATGTTCCTATATTCCTCCCAACTGGCCAGTCCCTCTTTCCACATTCTGTAAACTTCCTTTTTCCATTTGAGTTTTTCCAGAATCTTCTTGCTTATCCATGTAGGTCACCTGCTTCCTTTGTTTGATTTCTTACCCATTGGGACATATGCCTGTGCACCAGCTATTGTTAGTGGTGCCATCGACAACAGCTAAACTTATCGTGTGATTTGCTATGTAAGGAAAGGAGACTGCCATTTAGAAAAAAGCAGTTAACTTCTTACTTGCATTTGAATCTTACTTGATGTTTAATGCCTTTTAGTGTTTATTTAACGCCATTCCTTCTGCCACCTAGCATGTTCTGCCACCAAATCAGCTGTGTTTTGTGAAGTTTGCCAGAGAGTCTAACAGCACCAGCTTGGACAATAGACCTTTGTGTATGTCTTTCGGAAGTCGAAGAATCATTGAACGTCTCAAGTGAGAAGGGACCCGTAAGGATCAATGAGTCCAACTCCCTGCTCCTTGCAGGACTACCTAAAACTAAGTCATATGACTCAGAGCATCATCCAAATGCTCCTTGAACTCTGACAGACTTGGTGCTGGGACGACATCCCTGGACACCCTGTTCCAGTGACCAACCACCCTCTCAGTGAAAAACCTTTTCCTAATGTCCAATCTGAACTACCAGACCATGTGTCTTTGTCGTCTTTTCTCTTTCTATGCCACACTTGAATCTGAAGCTGCGCTAGTAGGGACTTTTGTTGTGAAAAAGATGGTGTGGTAGTTGAAGGGCTGGAGCGCACTGAGAGTTTACCTCAGGTAAACTGGTCCATTGAGTCAGTTTGCAGTGACTCAGGATGTCTGCAAGAAGAGTTGATAATTTCTCGCAAATGTGCAACAGTATTCATTCTTAATAGATATACACCTTTGTCAAAGGTCGTTTTGATGCACGTAGTGACAATTACAAATCTACCCTTGTCTCTTCACTATGTTAAGTTGTGATAAAAGATCTCTTTTCAGTAACTCTTTGGGAAATTCTATTTATTTTCTGTGCTGGAACTACCTGTGTTACCATTTTACTGTCTTTTTATGAGACTTTGAAGTTATAGAATCTATATTTTAACAGGCAAGTAATTGGTCAGGAAAAGGTAAAGAACTGACTCTAAATTTTATCTGATCCTGCTCTGGAAACATTCAGAAAATTCTTTGACTATAGACTTATCATGTATTTCTGGTTTTTCTTTTTGTACGTTTTCTATAGTTCACAGTCTACTTCTTAAATATCTTTCCCTTTATATTATTCATCTTGTTTGGACCAAGTTGGAATCATGTGTGTGGCTCCCCTTTCCCTCAAAGATTTGCGGAATCTACTGTAATAAATTACCTTATGTCTATCTGTTTTGGGTTTGAACTGCGATACTGATGTAACTTTCATTCTCTCCCCAATTTTCCTTTATCTTCTTATGATTAATTTCTAAGACTTATGCACCAACACCAGAGTGCACCAGAGAAATGAACAGTCTTAATATTCTGGTTCTCACATTCTTCTGCAAAATATTTCTGTCTAATAAAACAATATCATCTCCTTGAGCTTTATGGGTGATTTAATAATTCTCTCTTACTTGCTACACATTTTCCTCTGCTGACGACTTCACATTCACTGACCATTTATTGTACTTAGCAGCTGTTATTCTGTGTAGCTCTTCCAGCTGTTCTGCCTGGCACTAAGCTACCATATTGTTATGCCATTTGGAATCCCATATCTTTGCTGCATTGCTACTGTGCATTCAGTCTTTTTTCAAGACTCTGAACTGAAAGAATTTATTGAGATCATCTAAAAGAAAAAAAACACCCTAAATATTCTTCACAAGTTGGAACAGGCCTACACACTAAGGTAGACCAATGGGGTCAGATAGATAAGTTTTAAAAATAAGGTAACAAGTTGATGTGTTTTACTTTGTATGTTTCTGCAATGCTGAGAAATACAGGAACACAATCTTACTTTCTTGGTTTGGCAGAAGACTCGTATGTTTCAAAGGCAGTGAAAGGTGTGCCAGGAAGATTTCACAGCAAATTAAATCAGACAGGCCAAAATACAGACCTAAAACCACTAACCACTTATCTCCCTGCTTCGGATTTCAGCAATAATACAATTGTTTCCTTATAAAAACATTAATTTGTATGTATGGCTATAAATGCACACAAAGCAGTCAGGCCATCATACAGAGCGATAGGTTGCAGTACCATTCAGGGTGTCAAAAATGCATGATAAAAATCATAGAATCATAGAATGCGTTGGGTTGGAAGGGACCTTTAAAGTTCACCTAGTCCAATACCCCTGCAGTAAGCAGAGACATCTTCAACTAGATCAGGTTGCTCAGAGCCTCATCAAGCCTGGCCTTGAATGTCTCCAGGGATGGGGCCTCCACCACCTCTCTGGGCAACCTGTTCCAGTGTCTCACCACCCTCATTGTAAAGAACTGCTTCCTAATGTTCATAATAATCTAAACCTACCCTCCCCTAGTTTAAAACCATTGCCCCTCGTCCTATTGCTACATGCCCTTGCAAACAGCCCCTCCCCAGCTTTCTTGTAGGCCCCCTTCAGCTACTGGAAGGCTGCTATAAGGTCTCCCCAGAGCCTTCTCTTGTCCAGGCTGAACAACCCCAACTCTCTCAGCCTGTCCTCATAGGAGAGGTGCTCCAGCTCTCTGATCACCCTCATGGCCCTCCTCTGGACCCGCTCCAACAGGTCCATGTCCTTCTTGTGCTAAAGGCTCCAGAGCTGGACACAGTACTCCATGTGGGGTCTCACGAGAGCAGAATAGGGTGGTAGAATCACCCTTCTTGATCTGCTGGCCATGCTTCTTTTGATGCAACCCAGGATGCA
>VYZM01002848.1:54872-102751 GCA_013398915.1 Dromas ardeola
GGGGGGAGGGGGAAAAAGATTCCTGTTTAAGAATATCCAAGACTTGACCACCCTCTGAAGAAATAAAGAAGCTATGAACTACTAGTTATATCTTTAAATTATGTTTGTGTTGCTATAGCTTAGGTGGCAAGAAGTTGTGATAACAAGCTACCACCATTTCACTTTCGACTGCAGTTCCAAGAGAATTCACAAGATGGCAAAGACTGAAGGGTTCTATAACCACCAGATATCTTTTGTTTTCCCTCATTCAACACACTTCAGAGAACAATATGATAATTTAGGTAGGAAGGGACAGGAGAAAAATAAACTTTGATCTCATGGTCAGACCAGGTCACTCAGAGCTTTATACAGATGAGATCTGAAGACCCTGGGGATGGATATGGCATAACCTCTCCTGACCTCTGCTCCACTGCTGGACTGTCCTTTTTGAGAAAACATTTCTCTCGATACACAGTCTAAATCTCTCTTCTTTCATTTTATGTCTGTTGTCTCTTGTCCTCTTACTATAAACAGCTGTGAAGAACCTAGATGCACTTCCTTGTACTCCTCCACAGAGGTGCTGATGGTAAGTGCCTCTGAAGCCATCCCTTCTCCAGACTAAACAAGTCTCAGTCCCACAGCATCTCCCTGCAGGGACTATTCGCTAGCCCGTGTCTGTCTTGTTTGCCCTCCACAGAACTCTGTACAGTTCATCAATGTCTTTCTTGCATGGGGGGGTCAAACCGGACACAGCATCTAGATGTGGTCTAGTGAGCACTAAATAGAGAGAAATAGCCACCTCTCTATTGGCCTTGTTTCTGTTCATACACCCAAGATGCTCTTGGCCTTCTCTATTGCCAGTTTACACTGCTAGCTCATTTTCAGCTTAGTGTCTTTATTTTAATATTGAGAGAAAAAATCAAATTATTATAAAAGTGTGGTGAATAATGCAATTCAGCGTATTGTTGAACTTCAGTAATAAAGAGGAAGAAGAAGTTTGTCTGTGTACATTTGAATGTATGTGTACCTTATCATGCTACCGTGTTTAGAAATGACAAATGGATACACTATTATTATGAAATGGTCTATCTGCCTGAAGGACAATAACTTCTGGTCTTTCATTCTGGAAATTTTGAAGTTATTTTGTCTTGAGATTACTCTTCAAATAGGAAAGGTGTTGAATGCTACATGAATTGCAATCATTAAATATCAGCTCAGTCTGCAAGATTTTAAATGCAATATATCAAAAGAAATATATCCTGAAACCACACTTTGAAAGGTACATCTTAACCTCCTTCAGGTTAGCCAGGATTCAGAATAATTTGTTACTTATGTTAAAAACAATTTTACTGTTCTTGTCTCAACAAAAAATAGTATGAAAAAAAAAAAGTGGATAAAGCCATGAATTAAACACTGTTTTAATGGTCTTGGTTCTGTCAGAACTCAATTTACTTTCCAGCTCTTAATCCTACATGGAAACTGGGAGTATTATTTAACTCCAGGAACAACAGTAAATGCTTCCATAAAGGGTTTTAATGTGAGTGACAATAAGGTCAAAGCCCATTTGAAAACAATTCTCATTTTAGATTCCTTTCCAATCACTAAAGACTGAGAGCTTTCTAATTTTATATTTCTTCTATGTGTATATTTCTGTGTGTATTTTGTGTGTTTGTAGTATATGTATGTAATTCACTGTGTGGTAGCTGTTCATTGTTTTAATAACGTTAAACAAAAGGTACAGTGGAAAGGACTAGCATAAATAAAAATGTACAGAACACTCCTGAACTAAACTGAAAATATTAACGTTTTTGTTTTTGTAAAGGAACCTCTTTTCCTCAGTGTGCTTATGGGTTAATGCAGAGGGTTATTGCCTAACAACCACACAGCACTCAAATCTCATCACCTTCAGCAGGAATAATTTATGGTTTAATCTTACATGCAGGCGTATTAAATTAGTATTACTCATCAGAACTCACTTATTAATAAAACAAGCTGAATTAGCCACCGGAGAATCATATTTGGAAATTCAATGACAATTTTACATTTTTAATAAAGGCTCAGAAATATTATTGCAGAGCAGGTGGTATGAAGAAATGTGGTCAAATTTGACATTCATTAATAATTGAAGTGTGGAACGTGACAGAGGTGAAAATTGATATTGATTTTTTCCCCTCTAATATTTGGATGAGTTCTGAAAAGTAAATAAAATGAGATAACAAGACATATCAAGTCACCCTGATTTCTTTGATCACCCCTCCCTGTATGCACACATATATATCACTATTTTCCCTATCATGTTTTTGAATAATTCAACAACCATAGTCTTTCCAGTTCAATGCATTATAAAACACACTCAAGCTGAGTTTCAATCATATTAGACTGAAAGCTGAATTTTTTATGAAGGATTATTTAAAATAAAATGTGTCTTGGGCCCTACAGTCTCTGAAACCAAACAATCCTGAGAGTTCAGTGAAGAAATGTCAACACTGTGGAGAATTTTTCAATTCAAAAAATTAAAGGAATCCTGTTTGATGTATATTAACCATATCAATATTAACAACCTTCTGCTGGATTTCAGAAGTGATATGAGAGTGGCAGTATTATCAGGCTTGTATTTTATCTAGTTGTGAAAGCTCTGAAATACTTGTACTCACGCTGAACTTGACCTGCCTCTGGGACAGCTCCAGCAGCACTCCTACTGATTTCAGTAATGCCAATCTGCAGGCTCAGTTGAGGTTAGCATCTTTAGCCTCGTTGAACTCCAAGCATGCGAGGAGAGCCACCAGCCTCTGCTGGCGAACCTCCAGCACACTGTAGGCATCTCCATGGGGTATTTTCTGCAGGATTTACATGGCTGTTAGAGGCCTGTAGTACTCCATCATGCATGTGAGTTTGTTTCAGCATTTTCCACCTCTTTCTGTCCTCACATAGGCTTGTGGTCAGGATCTTCTTTACAAATCATCTCTTGGTTTACATTCTTCATCTACTTGAATGACTGGGTTCTTCTTTCTTGGCCCAGTACTCGTGATAGCAATAAGGGAAACTCACTGAAAATGAGCCAGAGCCTTCCATTCCTATGTGTTTATAAAAGTAAATTCCTTGCTTCTGGAGGAAATAATCTACTCATTCTGGCTGTAGGTGCAAATGTTGTGTAAAAAATAAAGGAAAAAAATCACTATAGAGGATTTCAACCTCAGCCTATTTGTTTTCCATTTGAAACTTTAACATAGTCAAACACATATCCACACTTCAAGTTCTTTGCAATATCACCTTCCTTCCTTCTGTAAAGTCTCCTATAAGCTTGCCTAGAATTGCAAGAAAATCCTGCTCTCATGGACTTTTCCAAGGTCATTTTTGGTCCTCAAAGTATCGTTCAATAGATTTAACAGTCTTCTCAGCAGAATTAGCTCTCTAGATTTAATCTATATGATAGGAGGACATCAAGGAGTCTTCTCTTACATTGTCTGTTAAAAAACATGTGGCAACTACAAAAATGCCAAAGCAGCACAACATTCAGAAAAAAATATAAACAACCAGGGGCTCAGAAGAGCCTCAGTATCAATACAAGGCTGGGGAGCGAAAGGATTGAGACCAGCCCTGCTGAGAAGGACTTGCAGGTACTGGTGGATGGAAAGCTGGACAGAAGCCAGCAATGTGCGCTCACAGCCCAGAAAACCAACTATATCCTGGGCTGCATCAAAAGAACAGTGGCCAACAGGTCAAGGGAGGTGATTCTGCCCCTCTGCTCTGCTCTGGTGAGATCCCACCTGGAGAACTGACTCCATCTCTGAGACCCCCAGTACAAGACAGACATGGACCTGTTGGAACAGGTTCAGAGGAGGGCCACAAAAATGATCAAAGGGGTGGAACATGTCTCCTCGGAAGACAGGCTGAGAGAGTTGGGGTTGTTCAGTCTGGAGAAGGGAAGGCTCCAGGGAGACCTCATTGTGTCCTTTCAGTACTTAAAGGAGGTTTTTAAGAAAGATGGGGACAGACTTTTTAGCAGGGCCTATTGTGATAGGACAAGGGTTAATGGTTTTAAACTGAAAGAGGGTAGATTCAGACTACATATAAGGAAGAAATTTTTTACAGTGAAGGTGGTGAAACATTGGAACAGGTTGCCCAGAGAGGTGGTAGATGCTCCATCCCTAGAAGCATTCAAGGTCAGGTGGACGGGGCTCTGATCAACCTGTTCTAGTTGAAGATGTTCCTGCTCATTGCAGGGAGGGTGGACTAGATGGCCTTTAAAAGTCCCTTCTAACTCAAAGTGTTCTATGATTCTATGATTCTAAGAAGGGAGGAAGTAGAACAGCTCAAAAGCAGGAGAAAGTGCGTCAATTCATTAGATTTCTTTCTATTTTTTTTTAAGGATGCTTTCATGTTTAGAGGTGAGCACCTCTGCTCCAAGATATTGAGCACAAATAATATTGATTGACTGCAGTTATTTTGTACTCTCATACCTTCTGTCTACTGCAGAACAAGTAACTGTTTGCAGGTCCCATTGACTGTGTTAACAGAGCAAATGGATGATGCTCTAGGTCTCAATTTGTAAGAATGAATTTATATTGACTTCAATAGCCAGAATTAATGAAATCTAGTCAAATAACTGAAAAGGTATTCCACAAGGTATTTTGCTTTAATTAGTGAGAAGTATTGCAGAAAATACGAATCAGCTGAGATTTTTAACAGAACAATATATTATTCTCCATTCATATCTGTACTATATTAATGTTGGAAACATAACTCCAAATTGTGAGTTGTGAGCTATTTGGAATTTGACTGCAATTTCTTGGGGTTTTTTATTATTATGTGTAATTTTTTATCAGACAGAAAATATAATAATAATAATAAAAGTTACTATTTTAATTTAAATGAGACAATAGCTTAATCAGCAACAATGAGCAGCCACTACTGGGCAAGTTAAATTGTTCTTATGTGACAAAGTGTTCTTATGTGTTCTTATGTTTCTGTGCAAACAGAAACATGTTGCCTTATGCAAAGGTCATGCAAATGAAATTATTTTTTTGTCTGTGACAGTTACCAACTTTTGGTGTATTCTTCTATCAGCAAAAGCAGATTTGATAAGCATAAGGAAAAGTAAACCGTTAAGAAAGATGTGGGAATACACGGTTTAAGTTGATTGACTCCAATATTTGGAAAATAAGTGTCCTTTTGAATTTAGGTCATCAGTGCACTGTAGGCTACACTGTGTTTCTTCTCCAGAGTTAAAACCTTAGCCAATTCTTACTGAGACGAAAATGATCTAAATACTGAGTATTTTACCTCAGTCATCTGAAGGGTTGAACATTACCCTGAAAAAGTGAAATTTTATACTCCCCTCAGATCGGATTCCTATAAATTTGTCTGGATTAGCAGCTTTGTGATACCATAGAACCATTCGGGAAACAATTTTTTGGGTTTTTATCCCCTCAAGTTTCTGGAAGTGGCTGGGGAAATTCAGGCCTTGTCATATATTTCTGCCCCATGTTTCACAGGCTGATATTAAGTCAGAGATCACAGCTGTGCTTTTTGAGGATCTGTTTTTTCTGTGCTCTTCTGCTGAGGGAAAAAATGTCAACAGCTAAATATGTAGTTGCCAGAAAACTTCTGAAGGAAACTCCTTTTACTGAAAACACTTTCACCCCTGTTGCAATATTTTCTTTTCCTCTGACAAGATTCTTAATACAAATACAAAAATAATTGGAGACCTCAGATTTCCTCAGTCTGCTTTGCTGTGATGTTAAGTGTTTTCTCCTTCTTATCCTGGATATATCATTAATTTTGTCCATCATTACACTACATATATTACATACATAATCACACAAAAGCTTAGAGAAATGTATGTAAGACAGACATAGAAAAACTGTGGGAAGCTTCTCAATATCTCAAGCATCTATTTCCCATCAAAAGTCCATAGTAGATGGATATCTGTCTTAGGGTATGAAAAATTCTATCTTTTCACTTGGGGAAACATATATTTCTTACCTTCACAGCCACTAATGCTGAGACAGGCATCATGCTCTGGGTGATAAGACATTTTTCCAAAAACATGGCACCTGTGACTCTTCCCTCCTTGCTTATACACTGCCAAAAATTGCCATCTTGTATGTGTACCAGCCCATTGAACCTGAACTTCCAAGTAATCCCTCAGGCTATAGTTTGTTTGAAACTCTTAGAAACCAAGTCATAAACTTAATTGACAAACATTTTGTGCAATGAACCCTGGAAGGCTCCCTTTCGTTATTTGAAACCTTGAATTCAGACCACTCACTGTATCTGCACTTATTTTATTCTGCCTGGCTGTGCTTAATTTATTCACTTGTGGTTAAAAATTACTGTTCTTAGGAGTTAACATACTATTGAAAGGGAGATGAAAATGGACAGTTTAGGAATAATAACGAGCTTTCTCCCTTTCTGGAAACCTGCCATTTATATAAAAGGTTACTCCTCCCCCATAAATCTAGGAACTGACCCTTATTCCTTTATTACAAGAAGACTACTTGATTAAAGAATTGAGTTAGTCAACTGTTATGAAGATGTAAAAAAATGCCTCCTTTCTTATTTTAACCATTGGAAGAAAGGTGGATATTTGCTAGGAAGGCATCCTGTCAGATAGATAGATAGATAGACAGATAGATAGACAGACAGACAGACAGATAATTATATAATTCCTCATGTGCTACATAGCTCACTTTACTACTGATATTCCACTGATTCCTCCACTACTGAGCCAGAAAAATGGCTAGCAAATTTGTAGTTCTGTATCCAAGCGAAAGCTCAGAGTTTTGTGACATATGACAGAATATAAGTGAACAATAGCTTGAATTTCCACTGCCAGGCAGAGCTATGCCACACATTGTGGAAAATTATGCCTACTGATTATAATTCTTCTGGATCCAGAGCCCATCACTGCCTATTATTAAGGATCATGGAGGCATTAACATGAACCACAGTGCACTTGCTATTAGGCTGATCATGTTGTCAATTAGCCTCTAAGAATCTTAGGAATGGCTTTCAGTGATCACTGATCATATTCATTTGGGTTTGTGAGAGAGCTGGCTTGAGCCACCTCCTTTGTTCAGTATTTGAGAAAACACTGTTTATTTCTGTGTGCTAGACATGACATCAATGACAAATTTGGGCACCTGATTCTGGAAAAGAAGTGCTAAGTTGCTGGACAATGAATAATCAGATAGATTACTAACTCTGTAGGAGCCAAGAAGTCAAATCCTGCAGAAACATTTAAGCCAAAATTTGCAGAAGATGAATTTTGATTAAATGAGTGGCCAAATACAGAATGTGTCTGGAACCGCTTAGAGATCACCGAACACACATGAAATCCAGAAAAGCAGATTTCTTTCTTGAGTTGAGAATTTTTTCTTTAAGAGAAAGAGAAAAAAAACCATCCACACCATTGACAAAGGAGCAAAGTATTATACTAGTTGATTTTAAAAAACACATTTTAGTAAGATGCAGTTCACTATTTAGCTGAAAAATATTTTATTGCAAGGAAAAGAAGGAGGTGGCATTATGATCTGGCATAGGGATAAATGATCATTTTATGAAGTCTAGGGTAACTTGCTGGTAATACACAAAGCACAGTCTTTTAAATGTTAGTTACATGCTTCTCTGAAGCAAAGATTGATTCATCATTCATAATTTGGCATAAGCTGTCATACATAACTGTCAAGAAAAACATACATGATGATAAAAATAGAAGTCGCAAATATATGGTGTTGTTACTTTCAGAATAAGAAAGGGCTATAGTTCTATTTCCTGTTCTTTCATGTTCCTGTTTTTCTGTAGTCCTAGCTTCCTCTGATTGCTCTCTTCAAAGATGAAAGGCATTCCTCTTCATTTAGAAGAAGAAATTTTACAAGAGACCACGAACAGCAATCCAGAAGGTACTCTTTACAAACGTCATCTTGAGAACATTTTCTGGAGAACAATGAACTGAAGTTCTGATCCTAAATTACCTCCATATAGCAAGATCCCTGTGCTTCCTTTGGGGAGAAATATGTCAATATTATTTCCACCTAGTGATAGATAACGCCAGTAGGAAGAACAGATAATGTGAGTACAGAAACAATCTATAGCTCTTTACACTGCATTTAGACTGCTTCATAATCTAAAGTCATCGTGGCAAGTAACAGTCATTTTACATGGCGATCAGAACACTGTACAGATCTCACTTTTTTTTAATGAAGAAAAAAAATGTTAGAAAGTAATAGCCTTTCAAATACTCAAAATAAAAGTACAAAATTATACATTCATTCCCAGTGCCCATACATATTTTTATGATTCCTTTTGAGAGCAGTAACTTCATTTTGATTTTCCATTATTTAACTTGGTTAGCTTATATCAATAAGTGAACTTTCTTAGCATAGTCAAAGCTGCTAATTGTTCATTTGTAGACAGACATGTTACAGTAATGATGGTAATACCTGTATTTGCTTTTTGTGTATATGAAGGGCTGCAGTGACCTCTGTTCTGGGCAATATCCCTTGGTGTCACTTTCTTTTTCACATTTTCCCAATTGCATGTTATTTTTATTATGAGATAGATAGATAGATAGATAGATAGATAGATAGATAGATAGATAGATAGATATAGAGAGATATATATATAAAAAAGATATCTGAAAGTGAATTACAGCCATAAACATTATATGTAAGTATAAGAGAGTATTGATTAAGTAGTGAATCCAGTATGAAGTGACATTTCTATGGCATGTAATAGGCAAGGTGTACAACAAAGCAGACAAGACTTCATGAACTGCATTCGCTCACTAATACTTTTCAGCATCTGGAACAATCCAAGTTGCAGAGGAGTAGGCTTTGAGGAATTGCCCACCCTGTGATAAATGCTTAGTTGTCCTTGTAGACAGACTGACTACAGGGAGCAGTGTTGTATCATGGTGCAGAAAAGTGCGAGCTTTGGCATACCTGCCAGTACCCTGAACACAATAATGAGACGGTTAATTTGCATATGTGGACATACTTTGCATAAGAATGGAAACAACTGAGAGATGGACAGGGGGGAAAAAAATAGGAGAAAATGCACTATCCACTCCTTTATATTTTCTTTGAGAGGGCAAGGCTCTTTCTCACAACAGTTCATACTTTTGTTCTAGCTCTGTACATTCCTAGTCTTGCTCTCCCTGAATGAATTGATTTTCATTCTCCATTCTGTTTCAAGTCAATCAACCTATTTTTTTCATCCATTTTTACATAAAATTACCTGTACTGGGTCAGATCAAAGGTCTACCTACTGTAGCATCCTGCTCCTGACAGGGCGCCTAGGGAGGAGTATAAATGCAGGGCAAGCACACAGTGATACTTCCCCAGAATAGTCTCCTTCTTTCTGGGGATTTATGATGCAGAGACCTGAACTAGAGCTGGCATATTTATATGCACTTGTGTTCAATACATTATTCTTCCATGAGTTTTTCTGTTCATTTTCTGATCCCAAACAGAAATTTAGCATTGGCAACAACCCATGGCAAGGAAAACAACAGAGAAAATCACAGAATGCTGAAGGCCTGTCCTCCTTTGCCTGGAACAGTGCTGTTTACCTCTCCTGTTCGTCCTGCTCACTTGTGGAGAAAAGATGCAAGATAGCTCTCTTGCCAGTACCTCAGAATAAGAACAAACACACAAATCAGCAAATAAGACTTCGCAATGTGTCCGTGATCTAGGCAGTTAACTGCAGTTTACAAAAGTGGAGCTGCCTCTCTTCATGTCAAGAAGTACCTGCATGTGTATGATTCCGACACTCTCCCCTAGTTGTCCCACATGTAAAATGTGAGTAATAGCTCCTCTTTTTTTTTAACAGGACTTTTGTGTGGACAAATGGCTCAGAGAATATCATGTACCTAGCCATCATTACTGTAATGAGGAAAAGCAGTTTTGTCAAAATCCCACTATTTCCCCTAGAAAATGTATCCAAGGGGAAAGATGAAACACAAAGATTAAGTCATATTAAATTAAACATAAAACAAAAATATACTATTAAAGTAAGGGTGATAAATGGCAATGGAAGGAAAAATGGTAAAATTACTCTTTTTGGGTTTTGTTTGTTTGTTTGTTTGTTTTAAATCCATGATACCTAGTCTAATAACCATATCCATTTGCAGGGCTATGTGTGAAAATAATGGTCATGTCATGACAATATATTCCCGGAATTTATATGAAAATATACACAGCACATCTTTTCTGCATAAATTCTTATTCTCTGTAATTTATCAAATGCTGCATGGCCTGTTGTAACACCATATATTATGAACACTGAGACGTCTTTTTTTTATTTTAAATAAGCACTTGTTTACTTGCTATTTTCCAAATTCTTTCTTGCCCCACACATTACCCTACTGCAGTTGCTATCCTACTGCAGTTAGTTAAAAATACAAATGGAATTACTCTATATTGGCCCTACTTCCACCGCTCGTTCAAATAAATGAAAAGAAAATTTACATATCCATACATTTACACTTAGGCTGTTATATTTGCATCATGTATTTCATTAATCAGCATTAGAGATAAAACACTTTTTCACTTGCTTTGGAATGTCTCAATTTTCAATGTAGAGCTAACAGACCTCTTCACTGTTATATAGCTGAAGGTATATTTCAATACTGCTCCTCAGTAAGGACTTCTTTCAAAGTATCAGTTGTCCTCTGAGTGTTGTTTACATTCACCTCATGGATTTGATGTGACTTTTCCTGTCTTTCTCTAAATTAGGCTCGCTCATTATTTTCCTCCTCTTCTTTGGTCCACTGAGTGGAATAAAAGCATTTTATCTTATTCTTTGTTTATTATTTTGGAAAGTCACTATAACTGTGTTCTGGTGTAATTTTTAGGCATTCTTCTCTTTGGCTGAGTCAGTAATCTGTGGGGAGAGGCTTTTTCTCCTTTTCCTGACATTAACCTGTCCTTGAAGAGTCTCGATCTCTCTGTCCTTTATTTCTAGCTCATGCTAGCAGACGAGACTGTGAAATGTCTTTTTGGAATTGCAATTACTCAGCAACAAGCAGTCCGAGGGCAACCATCTAATAATCCTCTTCAGTCCTTCCTAGGGAAGAGATCTTTAGTTTTGCTTTTTCAACACTTTTTCCAGTGAAAGCTGATTGCTTAAGAAATAGAGTGTGTATGGAGAAATGCACCTTATCAAGGAAGGGAAGGAATAACCTATCAAAATCTATTTAAGTCCATTGGCAGTCTAGTCACAATCACCTAACCACCTATCCACCCTACCTTCCCCCAGCGGCCAAATATTCCCTTCTGCAGATCAGACCTATACCTAGAAAACCTCACACAAAAAGGATCGCTTTTTGGCTTGTCTTCTCCCAGAATCAGGGATTTGGATTTGAATCCCAGAATCAGGGATTTGAGCAATCTGATCTAGTTAAAGATGTCCCTGCTTAATGCAGGGCGGTTGGACTAGATGGCCTTTAAAAATCCCTTCCAACCCACCACATTCTATGATTCTATGATTCTGTGATTCTATGGATTAGGCAGTAGCTTGCAAGGCTCAGCCATGGGAGTCTCATTTGAACTGCCCATGATATGCACGTGACAAAATCTAATATACCTGCAAGTATTTTAAAAATAATACTTGTTCTTATAGCATTGATATAAATGCCCAGACAGTCGGTCATAAGATGTGACAAAATCTTACTGAACCTCTGAGGGTTTTATTTTCACTGCTTCTGCCTCTCACAGTCTTGATGAGGGTTAAGGGATCCTATGCTCTGGATATTTTTACACAGCATCATGTCATTCATTATACTTTATGTTGCGAGTGGTACTGTTAACAATGAGATTTTGGCCTTACATGGCATGTCTTCCATCTCTTTAAACACTTTATTTTACCAATGTTGGCACGTTAATGCTGCAAGTCACATCTTATCAAGCAGCTCTACACAGCATGACTTTGCCAAGACATTTAACTTCCTTAACCTTTTATTGTTTCCAGATTGCCAAAAGAAGAGTAAAAAATGAAAAAACAAATGTGAAGTTGTTTGCACTTCTTTACACTATGCAGAAGTTGAAATGAAGCAGTGAAAATAATGGATTGTGTAGTTTTGGTAAAGTATAATTGGCTAAGTAAATCTCTGTAGATTAATTCTTGTTACAACCAGTTGTTCAAATGGTGTAAGTCATTGTAACTCTAGTGATGTCAGTGTTGTTATGATAACTTAAAATCTCTGCAGATATGAATATCTATTACGTTGTCTGTATTGCTGTCCATGTCCGTCTCCTCAAACTCTTTGGAGCAAACCTCTTTGTTAGAGAAATGAATGTTCGCTCCAGTGAAATAAATGGATATTGTTATAAAGCCTGATTCAAGGCTCTCAGCACTTAGGTAATATTTTATTTAGCTTGTTCTAAAGTCTACCTTACAGATTCTAGTACAGCAAGGGTGTTCAGGTATTTCCAGGACTGTATGTAATTTGTGATGATAACTGGCATACAAGGCTTTCTTTACTTGTTATTCCCTCGGCCCCCACCCCTGTTTGCCCATATTAGTAAGCAGATGTGCAATAATGACTCTATGAAGACACTAGCAAACTGAATATTTGGCTAACAATGCTAAGACTCTTACACTATGTGAAAATACAATGTTGTATACAGTTATATTTCCAGATGCAACAGTAACTCAGCAAATGTGGCTTGTATTATGAATGTTTTCATCTTTCCTTTAAAGATGTGTTTGAGTGGCACAAGAAAACCCAAAGCTATACCCTAACAATTTTTCAAACATCTTGCTATTGGATTTGCAGATTATTAATAATATAAGAGAATTAGGCTTGGAATTAGTGGCAGTTCACAAAATATGTGAAGCTCTTTGATTATTGTTCATCTCTGTTGACCTGTCCTCCATTGCCATGTCCTTACCAATATCCTTTACACCATGCCTAAGGCATATAGAATGATATGAATCAGAGTACTAGTGTTTCAAATTTGCTAACTAATAGACTAGCCAGACTGCAGACCAGTGGAGAATTCGCTCTCATCTCCTGTTCAACATTTGGGCAGTTACACTAACACTGGAAAAAAGTCAACACAATAAAAATATTGACTGTAGTCGACATAGCATGAAAGGACAGTACACTACATGACTGCAAAGGATGTGATGCATATTCAAAGCACAGAGACTGTCAAATGTCGTAATATAAGCTTGACACATGGTCTGAGGCAGCAGACATTGGTTTTATTTCGTAACATTGCTAAAATATAGTTTGTAGTCTTCTGACTGTTGTTACAAATAAATGGTATTTGATACAGATTTCAAATTTTACTTCAGTCCAGGAAATAACCACTCACCTACTCATATTTCCTGCAGCAAGGCTTCCTATTCTACTCTGAATGCATATGTAAGCATCAATCAGCTCTATGTATGATTCAGCTTAAGCATCTAATGTAGTCATAGACTGGGTTATTTGGTTCTTTTATGTTATTACTCTTGTTTTAGAAAAAGGTTGATATCTAAGTAGTCAAAAAGTACAGTTGAGTTATACGGCTCAATACCGGTTTGCTTTGCAGGATAGGACAGTTTTTAAAGCCTGTGCTTTGAACAATTTCAAGTATATCTACTAAATAATGCCTTCTTAGACGGATACCTAAAACACTTTTTCCAGCAGGGCTTTACATCAGCATTATTCTAACGAAGGATAAGCTAGAAAAAAAGACTGGTGTAAATCTTAATGGAAAACACGGTTTTCTATGTATTTTTTTGATTGAAAGTGTGAAAAAAGTAGCTTCTGGCTGCTGCACCTGCCAACAAGATAGTAAGTTAGCATCCCTGTATAGAATAAGAAGTGATTACCCTCCTGTGCAGCTCAGAGGAGAAGCCAACTTAAAGCCTCTTGCAGGTTTCACCTAAAGAGGATCAAGAAGGCAGGAAATGCACACAATAATTCTCTCGGGGATTTGGAATCGTATAAACAAATAAATAAATATATGTTTATCATTTATGTTTAAACACATCTTCTGTGTATCTATAGAAGATAGAAATACAGACATACACATGCACATGCAGAGAGGATATATATGTGCAAATGTGTAATGTGCTGCGATGTACGCATACACATTTTATTTTTGCACATTTACATATGTTTGCATGCATACATGCATGCTTTTTTATGTATGTTATATTGAGGTTTACAGACACATAAGTAGCATTTCCTTTCAATTATTTTCTTTCTCCCACCTTTCATGGCAACAGTACATGGGAATCTAAATCACGAATAGATGATGAAAGAATTCACAAATGTGGGTGTAGTCACAAACGTAGGTCTATACACAAACATTAGGTCTATATATATATGCGGGGATAGAATGGGATTGATGCAGAGAGAGAGAGGGGTGTGTGCATTCTATGTGTTTGCCATGCATGCGCGCATGCACGCAACACACACAGACATAATTCTCCACTACCTGTTTTCCTGTGCAACATAAACAAGACCTCTGTTTATCCCAGGGGGTTAATTTGGTCAGACTTTGATACATCACTTTGTGCCTGGTGTTAATATTTTACTCCAAATGCCATATCTTGTTTTATCTTTTATTTATGGTGATCTTCATATTCATTTCTCAACCAAGGCAGTCACTGCAGGGAGAGAAGGCATTGATCTTTAATTTTTTTCTTTTCCCTTTGTATTGCATACTTTTGGCCCTTAAGAAAAAGTACAGACTGTGAAAGAGAGAAAAAAGAGACAGGGGACGGAAAAAAAAACCTCATACTTTGGGAATTCTTTCCAGGAATTTGAACAAGAACTAGCCTTTTTCACTGACTAGGAGATGTGCTTATAAATACGAAACGAGTTCCATGAACTTGTCTTTAGGTGGGACATAACTTACATGGTACATTTGAATTGAACTCTGAATGTGAAAAGGCTTGGGAAAGGAAGATATGAGTTTGGAAATATGAATAGCAAATCTCTCTGCATAAACTTTCAGTAAATTCACCTGCAGCCCTAAAAGACCAACCTGTTAGATACATGATTGCAATTTAAAGAGTTAGAATCCGTACAATTTTTTTTCCCTTTGAGTAGTAGCCAGCTGGAGCTGTGAATGAGGGTCTATTTTCTGTCTAGTGTAATATTGCCACTGAATAATCAATTTTCCTTCTGCCAATACAAATGGACAAGAAAGATTGCCTAAACAAAGTTTTCAGGAATATCTTCCTTTTTTTAAAGCTTAAACAGTGATTACATAAATTCTGAAAAGTCTGAATTCCTAGCAAAATATTATTAAGACTCTCTTAAAGTGTCATTTTCTTTCAATCTTCCATCTCGTCACTTCATTGCAACCTGATCTTTTCTTTTCAATCATACTTTTATATAAATCACACGTGTGTGTGCATATGTGTGTGTGTACATGCACGTGTGTATAAGCTTTTAATGGCACTGCGTTATTTGACCTGGACACAATTTCCTTGTCTAATCCTGCTTTGTTGTCTTGGAGTGTCCCAGATTTCATATGCTAGCAAACTGGTCTATTGAAATCATATATATTATGGGAAATTCTCTAGTCATCACCAAATGACTGAAATGTCATTACTCTGAAATCCTGAAAAGAAATGTTAAATCAGTCTGCTTGGTAAAACCTGTTGAATCCCAATTCGGATATCAGCACAGACAAAAATTCCAACAGTAGTTGGAGAGAAGTAAGGGTGGGACAAGTCATGACAAAAAGTCTGCTGAGACTTCATATGAATTCATGCTGACAGGGTTCTCTGCACTTAATTAGCTGCAAGTTATTTTATGTGTCATTCAGACTCCAGTATAGAACCACCGGCATGGGCTGGGGTAGATGTAATGGTACACCACATTGGACTTAGTCCCAGCTTTAAGGTGGTTGCATGAATGCACATGATAATAAAGAATAATTTGAGTACTCCATCATGGCTGCAATTTATTCAGTCATTTCCACATTCAGGTGATTTTAGAGCAGAGGTCTAGACAGTCCCCATTACGTTTTATTCATTCTGTATTCACCAGAGGCAATCTGGTCCCAATGAATACTGTATTCTACTGTACAAGTGTCTTGTGTATTTAAGGAAATCGTTAACCTATCAATGAGAAATATATTTAGTTGTTCTTTTTTGTCCTGGTGCATGTAGCTATGTGATGTTGATGGGCAGCTCTGTGTGTATGAAGATGGGAAAGACAGACTTAGAATCAGTTATTCCTAAAATTCATGCACGATGCGTTAAGTCATCATCAAGAGAAAAATGAATCCTGTTATGGCTATTGCATGTTATCCAGGGAATCAAAGTATGATATCACAGTTCATGAAAGTTCAGGTTTGCTTCAGAAGCACAAAAAATGCTCTATTGACGGCAGACCACATCCCAGATGGGATATGCTTCATTATGTGAAAAGAATTTGTCTCAAAAGGAAATTACTCTAATACCTAAGCAGTTTAAATGAAAATATAAATAAGGTCAGAATATAAATCAGAACTCCATCCTACTCATTTCCTTATGAGAACACAACTCATGTGGACAATACAAACCTGAAACTCTGAGTTTAAATTCCTGAACTACTTCATGCATTTTTGTGGAGTTTCACTCACCATTTAGTGAATTAAATTACTTTTTTGTAACTCAGGGAAGTGACAGACCTAAATGTACTGGGGAAATTAAATGTCTCTGAATGGTGAGTAAATTTACAAGAACAACACACCAAGAACATTACCTGATTTTGAAGGTACTTCTTATGGGACAGCCCCCTGTGGGGCATATATGTTTCTCATCTGACTCGGTGTCTATGTAATGAGTGGGATTGCCCCACGCATCCTAACTACCCTGATTAGAAAGACAGCTCCAATGGGAGTTTCAAACCACTTAAGATTTAAATCTCCCTATGCAAATCTCTAGTAATTACAAAGGCAAGTCCCATCTGTCTTCCAACTGAAGGGAAATAATATTCAGTATTAGTCACCTCTGTTAGGTGTCCAAATTAGATAGGATGTACCTGAGCCACAGATCTCATAGCCACAACTTCACGCTGTTAAGTATTCCACACATGGTGAGTTTTGTTGTGAGGTTATTTTTATGTAAGGAGGAAGTACATCTAGCGCCTGAAGCTTTAGATAGTAACTCCTGGAAGAAGCAACCTCATCTGAATCAGAACTCGTAGGCCACGTTGTGGGGAAACTAAGCCCAGCTCCTTTTGGATATTTAAACATTCAGCTTGATCCAGTGGGAGTTAGTCGTTAAAGTATCTGTGGGGAGTTGAGGCCTAAGGGGAATACCCCTTTACTTCTCAGCAACTTCCCCTAGAACTGAAGTGCTTCCATTTCACCCCCTACCCTGCAAGGGGTCTAAACGGCTTTCTCCAGTAAAATTCCAGTTCATGTTTTGTGGGGTTTATTCTAGATGCTCTGCATCTATTGAAACCGATGTATGTTAGGTCCATAAATACCTTTAAAAAACATCCCTTGAAAAAAATCTGTGTAACATTATTAAATGCATCGGTCATCTGCTCTCCTAGAACTATGCTACTGAACACATAATAGCGTATGACTTCACTATCTCTTTCTGATAAACTAGACCATGGCTAAAGACTGTTTCCTGAAATATTTAATGTTGTGGCCAGTTCTGATAAATCACGCTTTTTTAAACAGTTGTCAAAGACAACTTTTCTGCTTGACAGCCTGCTCTTTTCCACATATCCACAAAGGCAGTGGATACTCTTACAGGGTTAATTTTCTTAGCTTTTGGTTTTAGATTCATAGAACACATTGTGTCCAACCTTAATATTTTACACTGTAAGCCATATCATCTTTTATCTTTTATTTATAGTGATCCTCATATTAATTTCTCAATAGCAGCTGGCACAGCAGGAGGGACAAGGCATTGATCTTCCAATTTATCCACTACTCTTACATATCCTGAGGTCGAAGCAGCCTAGAGAGATTGATGGAGCTCTGGCATCAGTCCAGAGGCTGTGTGTTTCTCATGCATGAAAATCAACAACAGGAAACTGAAATTTGACAATTGGCAGCAATATCAGCGACCTCTGTAATAAATATAACAGGATGGTCTTCAATAATTTAATGGAGTATCGGGTATTCTATAATGAAAAATCAGCCATGTGAGAGCGTGTGTATATAGCTTGGTGAGATTCTGTATACGTGTGCTTAGATGTGTACACTTATGGCTGCAAACAGCAATATACAATTTATTTTATTTACAGAGCTGAATGTCATAAAAGTTATCTATGATGAGATTAGTTGTATTATTTCTCTGCTAATGCAGGAAAAGTAGTAAAATTGAAGGGCTGTCATGTTTGTAACAGTTCAGTCAGAATACACACAGACACACCCTGAGTCACAGGGCTTCACTCTGCCTTGTGGCTTACCTCAGAAGCATTCCTACAGCCTGCTAGGGACAGGCCTCTGAAGGATCACATAAAGAGAAGCCTTTCTTACTCTTAGTCATTATACTGTTTGTAGTTGCATGACAGGGTTTGACATCTCCTGCTGTATCACTTCCACTTTTTATCTTTTTAAAAACAAGCAGTTGATCTGCATTGTTAGTAGTTATGAACCACAGATTAATCCTACTTACCTGGTCATATACTGTAAAAGAGAATGCTAATTGTCTAATGTTTACTCTTAGTTGAATCTATCTGCTGTAGGCAGGTTACAGGGCTTTGTGGACACAATTTTAAATATGAACTTTCTCAGCTCCCTCTGCTGAGTGCATCTAAACATGGAAATGCTGTCCTACTTAGGGAAAGCTAGAAGCATCTATCTAAAACTCGGTTAGCTAAGACGTACAAAAGTGAAAGTGACTCATCAAGGCACTCTGAGTAGCAGTTACTGCACAAGTACACACCATAAAAAGCTACAGGTAAAACTGCAGCTTGTGCTCCTAATTATGCATCGCACAGGAAAGGTTAAAGTCAACATTACATTCACTGCCATTTCTCCTATGTGGCTTTAGCTGTCTGGGTTCATTTCTCTTCCTCCTTTACTTGCTATCTTCCAATCACCCAGAAAAGCAGTAACAATTCCTGCAGTCCCACCACAGTGCCGGAGCTTTCTAGCTTCTCAACTCATGACTCAGATGGTGGGATCTCGGAGAAACTGAGGGGATTAAATGGAAAACCAGCATTCCAGATGGTCACCAAATAACCCTAGAGAGAGAGAAATGCCCCATGACATGACCTGCGCACAAGGTGAAAGGGACGTATTAAGATTGAAAAAATCCACCTTGTACATGGAGCCATTGCATATGCTCTGAAGGTGTGACTAAATATCAGACGTGAGTTACTTATGAGCACTCTGGAAATGCATGTCATGGTCGTAATTATGGTGCTGCTGGGGAGACCTGTGTTTGCTCTGGAGCTGCATCCACTGCTGGCAGTATTCAGCTACATATTCTTTCTGAAATAAAAATAAGTCTCATCCCTTTTACATCTTAAGAAATCAAAAAGAAGGGAGGCATGGAGTGTCTTTCTACCAGACACCTTAAAAGCTGCAGAAGAAAATCTTCCCTACTACTCAGGTGTTCTTTGCTATCCTAGGAAGACCACGCATGGTCTACGGCACGGGCTCATTCCCACTAACAGTCCACGATGCAGTGTTTGTATAAAAGGTGCCATGTGACCTGTTGAGCTTTATGTTGTAATGCAGCTGCTTTAAAAAAGCTCACAGTTTTAATGGCCATAGTAAACAGCGTATCTTACTTAAAGCTCATAGCAAAAGGCTATGAAGGGCTTTAAAGTACAGCACAGAAATTGGAAGAAAGTACTGCAAGCTATTTTTGTATTTTAAAGCTTTTTGTGACTATGAAGACCCTTTATTCTCAGAAATTCAGTCTCCTGTAAAGAATCCCTGCTTGTGAAGTGTATTTGCTAAGAAATGATAAGAAGCCTCTGAACATTTATCCAAATCTGGGAACATGCTTAGGCTGCTTTTTTGTCAAGTTTTTTGAAAATATTTGAATATATTATTTTTCTCTACTGGCTTCAGCTAGGACTATAACAGGAAATGTTGATAAAATGAGAGAGGCTTTTCTCATGGTATTTCTGGACATAAACAGTAATAGAAGTGCCAGAGATTTCACAGGAGAGACTGCTTTTATGATATTTTCGTCTCAATTTTATTATTTTATGGAGTTCAATAATGTCCTGGGTGCTTCAAGTACAGGTAAGATGAATAGTGCATAAAAAACCAAAAATAGCTTCTGTCCCAAGGTGCTTCCAATCTGATTTCATGCAATGGCAAGGAGAAAGAGAATAACAACATGGAATTAAATGGGAAAAGATGGAGACTAGATAATTCTGAGTGTCTAATAGTTCAGTGATGGCATACATTTCACAGTAGTTACCTGTAAACCCACAAATTCTCCTGTATAATATGTGTAGGTTTGGGGGGGATGGGGGGCGGAAGAGAAAAAAAAAGGTAAAAAAAAACTTTACATTTGTTTGGGGTTTGCTTTCCATTATCACTTCTGCCTTCACAGTGATGGACCTCTGAGCTTAGTATGCTCAGAGCTGCCAAGAATGGGCAGCCTTTTCTACTGAAGTGGGCTTGGGATGGAGACTCCTGTATCACCAGTATCAGTTGTCCCATTTGACACACAACCAGTTTATTAGGAGCTCTCACAAACATCTTGGAATTAATAAGGGTTTCCACAGAAAGGCTGTTCTGCAATATCGTTCCTCTTATACTCAGAAAAGAGTCTGTTTTCCATACCCGTCACTAGCCATGGACACATTTAGACTCCTCTCATACATCTTTTCCATTCCATATCCTCTCCATTTCTCTGATCATCCCATTAGTGTGAATTGCCCAAAAGTCTAGGTAGGGGATTAGCATGCATTGTGCAATGTCATTAGTATTTCTCTATCTGTGCTCATGATATGCCCAAAGATTATGTGTAGTGAAATCAAACTGGTACTGCATAGCTGAAAAACTGCAGATCATGAACAATTAATATACACATGCCTTTTCCAAACCTATGACACTGCCAATTTATTGCTCCAGTTCTTAAGATCATTCAGCTCTTCCCTTATAGTGTTCTGATCAGCCTCTGTCCTTGGCATTTCGCTCCACTTGAATGTCACCAGTGAATTTCTTCAGCAATGATATTTTTTTTTCCAGTGAGCTCATTACTGAAGATCTTGAGTAAGATAAAATTTTCCTAAGATTCTTGGCACATTCCCCATGTAACATCCCATCTACAACACAGGGTGCTCTGTTTCAAAGAATTTCTCAACTAATGTGTAAAACTTTTACAAGTTCGAAATGACATTAGTTAATTAATATCATGAAAGTATCTAAGCAAGTGCAAAAAACCAAAATGGAACTCAGTGTCTTTTTTTTTTTTTTTAATTTTATTTAACCAAGAATCCGTTGTCTAAAGAAGACACTACAGCCTTGCACTGTGGCAGCGTGCTACTCTCAAATAGGAAAAAATACCTTGTTAATACCACCATATTCCATGTGCCAGGTTAGGGCAGCACCTTGTAGTAGCAACATAATGGGGGCATAGTGTGGGGAATTGTGACAGTGGACCTGGGGGAAATAAGTTAGAATGACAGGATGGTCTTTTATAGATAGATAGATAGATAGATAGATAGATAGATAGATAGATAGATAGATAATATTTACCAACAGATTTGCCTGAGGGAGAGAGGAAGGTCTTTCTGTCAAAACCAGAGAGACACCAAAACTGCATTTTCATTTTTCTGACTCACTCTTTTTCTTGTTATCTGGTTTGGTTTTTTTCAAGAATGTTACAGCTTTTCAGAACACTGCAACAGTGAATATAACAAGTAGAAGAAAAATAGTGACATTATGAAAATATTTTAGTGTGACAATTTTTGCTAGAGAAGAAACAAACAGGAAAGAGACAATTTCATTTTCACAGCTAATTTTAACTTTCCAAACTTGGAAAGTTTCAGAACTTCTGCCCCCTGCCTCTGTGGTCCTCTGCTCTGCCATATGCAACCCAGATGCTATTCAGAGCACATCTCCCTTAAGACTTTCAAAGTTTTGCCTTGTTATTCTTGTCCTTTTCCAGAGGCTTTCATTTAAAATGTTTTTCTATAAACAAAGAGAATGAGAACTCTATGTAAGTACCTGCACATGTGCAAGTGTGTCAATGTCACTGACAGTTGATAACATACTGTCAACCACAAAGAATTAAATCACAGGCTGTGTTATGAAGGAAATGGGACAATAGCAGTGCAAGGCATGGGGCCCTTGGGCAAGTGCTTGGCGCAGTTCTTGAGGCCATGCAACCACAGCACCAGGGAGAAAGCAGGAGTCTTACGGGAAGGTGTTGGCAAGGAGCATAGGGCACCAGGTCATGCTGCTCCAAGGAGCCCCTGGCCCTGCAGTGCCCTGACGCTTTCAGAGAATGAAGCTGTATATTTCTTACAAAGACTTGGATCTATCTTACTAGAGCTGGTAACCTCTAATAAAAAAGGAATATTATTAGCAGTCTAGAGGAAAAGGAGTCTAGAATGAGTAAGAGTAGTAGGATCTGATGTTTAATTCAGAAAGCAATGAAGGTAGTAAAATGGATAAAAAGAGGACAAAATATAGCTTGTTATGCTATTTGGAAACCAGATGAGTGCGTTACTTGGGCACTACTAGATTTCTGTGGTAACACCTCTTTTCTTGGTCCAGACAAAGGAGCACCAAAGAGGTAGGTTTTGAACTTGGACATGATAGCTAATGGAGGAATTTTCCATTTCTCCAGGTACTGCACACCTTACCATACCATATGAGCACCTGCAACAGTGCACTAAACTGTGTCAGCCTAATGGGGTCTGCTCATCCCACATCTGCCTCTTTACTGGGTTAGAAAACATACCTGCACTGGATGAACTTGCTTTGAGATAGATAGATATATAGATAGATATATAGATAGATAGAACTCACAAAAATAGATACACATATATATTTATTCATAGTTGAATTTTAAATTTAAGGGGAAAGCTGCTGACCTCTATTTATAATGCTTGTATTCCTCAAGAGTTTTGATTCTAGCATTTTTGGTCTAGCTCCTGAGACAATACATCATACTGTAGTAGGAGTAAAAGGAAGTATTTTCTGGGCAAAACAATACAGCAGATATATTGCCCAGATAGGAAAGTATTGCTCCTGTGATTAGTATCACTAGCTTCAAAAAGACTCCTTTTGTGAGTAGGGGTATCAGTTAGGGGCCTTGCTGTGGTCAAAGACTAGAGAGCTTATTGTGTTCTTACTGTATGCAGTTCTGCACAACAGCTGATCTGCATTAGGCTGTAGAGGCAGAATCATATCCCAGCTTGCACAGGTATGAAAACCTCCATTTCTTTATGGAATCTGTTGCAGATTCCACAACAAAAATTTTATGCATATATATAGACTGAAACCAGAAAATAAGTTTAAGCTTGTAAAAAAAGGACAGATGAAAGCGATCTGGGGGTGCTGGTGGATGTCAGGCTCAATGTGAGTCAGCAGCGTGTCCTGGCAGCCAAGAGGACAAACTACATCCTGGGGTGCATCAAACACAGCATAACCAGCCGGTCAAAAGAGGTGATTATCCCACTGTATTTAGACTTGGTGCAGCTTCACCTGAAGTACTGGCTGCAGTTCTGGGACCCGCAATTTAAGAAGGTTGTGAAGATCCTTGAAAGCATCCAGAGGAGGTGAGAAAAGCTGGTGCAAGGGCCGGAAGGCATGTCCTCTGAAAAGCAGTTAATGACTTGAGTTTGTCTAGTTTGGAGAAAAGGAGGCTGAGGGGCAACCTCATTGCTCTCTGAGCAGGGGAAGTGGAAAGGGAGGTGCTGATCTCTTCTCCCTGGTATCTGATGATTAGGAAGAATTTCTTTACCAAGAGGGTGGTCAAACATTGGAACAGGCCTGCTAGAGAGGTGGACAATGCCCCATGCCTGTCAATGCCTTAAAAAGAGGCATTTGGTCTATGGCCTTCATAATATTCTTTAAGTTTTTGTCAGCCCTTGAAGTGGCCAGGCAGTTGAACTAGTTGGTCATTGTAAATCTCTTCGAACTGGAACTATTCTGTTGAGCAACCTGGTCTAGTGGGAGGTGTCCCTGGCCATGGCAGGGGGGTTGGAACTAGATGGTCTTTAAGGTCCCTTCCAACCCGAACCATTCTATGATTCTGTGATTCTGTGATTCTGTGATTCTATGATTCTATGATTCTATTCTAAATAAATGTTTGTGAAAGCTGCTGAACTGAATGAAATCAGAAAGTGGTTTTCTGACACTGCAGCTTCTGTAAGCTGTGGCACATTTGGAAACCTTTGCTACATTTCCCACTGGCAATGCTGTCTCTTCTGGGGCTTCAGAGGGCATCCCTTCATGGGCTTGTGACAGTTGTGCTCTGGGTTGTGGCCACTCAGGTCTTGAAAACCTCCAGGCTCAGATATCTCACAACATCTCTGGGCAACACATTCCAGTGCTTAATGATCTTCGTAGTGATTTTGTTTTTTCTTCCTTATCTCCAGCTGGGAGGAGCTTGTCCCCATCCCCTTGATGCATTCCCTATAGGCACCAGGGTGTGCTGTGAGGTACCTTGATGCCTTCTCTGCTCCATGCTGAACCAGCCATAGCCCCACAGACCCTCTGTCATGGTTTGGTCTGGGCTGGCCACTAAACGAACAACAGATGCCCACTTTAGCCTCTCTCCTTTCCTGGAGAAGGGAGAAAGAATAAGAGAGACTTATGGGTTGAAAAGAAAACAGAAACTACTTTAATGAAATATTAATAATAAAAATAAGAAGATAATGAAATATATACAATATATATACAAAACCACTATCGAGCTCCCAGGATGACAATCACACCACCGTCAGGCATTGGAAAAGTCCCAGATTGGACTCAGCTATGGATGGGAACTGAATTCAGGAATGCGTGGATTGGGATCAAAGGCAAACAGGCAGAGTCCTCCTTGGACGCCAGCCATTGAAGAAAGAGGCTGGGCCCTTTGATCCCTCAGCTTTTATACTGAGCATGATGCTGACGTGATGGAATACACCACTGGGCAGTTTTGGGTCATCTGTCCTGTCCGCTCCTCCCCACAGGTGTGACCCCTCTATGCTCTCTTGCTTCTGACGCTACAACATGGCACATAACAAAATTACCTGATCTTGGGTGTTATAGCAATAAGTATAAGCAAGAGCCTCAGTGCATACCATTCCTTAGTATTAACTATAAACATCAGATACTATCACTGCTAGAAGCCGACACTGTCTGAAAAATATGCTGTTAATTTCAGAGAGTGCAGTTAGTTAGAAGAGGCTTAACTGAAAAGCAAAATTACTGAAAAGAAAATTGGTTCTGTTCTACCTAAACCAGGACACCCTCCTTGTCTCCCCTGAACCTCTTTAGTTTATTGACCTATCTCTCTGGTCCAGGACCACAAACAGGACATAGTGCCTGGATAAGGCCTGATGGGTGCTCAGCAGAGGGGATCATACTTGTGCTCTCTGACTAGGGGAGAAAGATAGGAGAAAACCTGCAAGAGCGAGCCAAGTGTTGCATTTAACTTTTTGTCAGCCATGAAGTGGTCAGGCAGTTGGTCTAGATGACCATTGTATGTCCCTTCCCACTGGTTCTATTCTATTCTATTCTATTCTATTCTATTCTATTCTATTCTATTCTATTCCATTCCATTCCATTCCATTCCATTCCATTCCATTCTACTCTATTTTCTATATACACCGCTGGGAGGAAGGAGGAACAAAAATGTTCTTCTGCTGCCCCTGTTTAGGCTAAACCTACTCTTTTCTTATCTGTAATGGCAACTACGAAATTGTGGACTGTATTTCTCAAAAAAAAACCAAAAAGTATCTTGAATATGATACTGCTCAATATTATATAAAGTGCAAACAATACAAATACTGTATCATTCTGTTTAGGAAATTTTACAGAATGGTTCATATTATTTGGTGTTCCTAAAAGTTTTCCACTATTTTCTGCCTTCATTGGGCCTCAAATTCTTTGTGGAAAATCTATACGATGGTATGGTATTTTGGCACTTAAGTTTTGAAGTCCCACTTAAACCCTGCATGGAAATAGAGTGCAAAGATAATATAATTTTCTAGACACATACACATTATTGTCAAATATATTTATTACCAAATAAATTAGAGAGGTTTCAGGGTTACGCCTTGGTGCTCTCTACTCCTTTGAAAGAGCTCTGTTTCATCAGCTAAAAAAAGGAAGCTCTAGCTTTCTGTATTGCTGCATGTTACTATTTCCCCTGAGAGAACAAGCCATAAGAGAGTGACATAATATGTATAAGTTAGTATCCTGTTTTCTAGTCTAGGGAAAATTTACTTAAGTAGTTGTACTAACAGTTTTCTTATGGTTTGTTGGAAAGTTTGTAAATATCTTAGACTGAAATACTAATGGCCTAACAGCATGCAAAATAAAAATATTAATATTCCTTTTTTAAAATTCCCCTTTGACTCTTTAATCTAGAATTTGCAAATATACTTCCTTCACAGTAATTTTTGTTCATGATCCTGTATCTCTGACCTAAAACTATAAACAGAAGATGATTTTAAGGCCATTGTTCAAGCATTTTTATTAATTTACTACTGGTGTGATTGTGTTCATTAAATAATTTCCAGGTACATCCTACAGGAAACCTGGGAAGAAATTACGGTGGTGGGACCTGTTTGACAAAGAACATAGGAATGACTGAAAAATATGTGGTATAACTCCCATAGGCTTTATAAAAAATTATTTTTTTCAGATCAATTTGGTAAAGATTGTTGATCTCAAATCAGGGTATTATATGTTGTGGTGTTGAATCCTTGTAAACAGTTTTAAGTTACTCATGATCAAAAGAGTGGTGTTTTTGTCTGCATTATATGTGAGGTCTGCATTCAGACACAGAAAACTTGCTTGTTAAGTACTAAGTATAACCAAAGTTTTATAATTTTCAGATTAAAATCAGAAATTAAATATAAAAAACTCAATCCTATTTAAATACATACGTGTATATATGTCTTTCCCTTGTTCTTACTCATGCCTTTTCTTTCTGCTATTCCTTTCCCTCTCATCATGCTATTTTTTAACTCTTCTTGCCTCTCCATCCCATTTGTTACATCTTTCCTTTTAGATCTCTCACTTGTGTGTACTTTTTTTTTTTTTTTAATATATGAAGGCTTGTTTCAGCCTGAACCAGAAGCCCCTTGCATCTATGCGCAACTCTCACTCACCCACATGCGGCATCTTTTCCCACCACTACCTATCAGTCACAATGCTGCCTCTTCCCTATCCAGCTGCTCATCAAAATTTATCATAGAATTCTTTCTTTACCTATTCAAACCATTGGCAGGAAAACAGCTGCAGTCTGGTAACCTATAAGTTATCACATTCCTCTTGCTCAATACGAGGTAATTGCAGACATAAAAATATAGCAATCTAAGACAATGTTGCGGGAGGAGATGATGATGTGGGGCAGGGGAGCAAGAAAAAGCACAGCAAAGTCATAGGGCAACCCTATCCTTAGCATTTTGGCCTAAGAATGATATATGAAGAGTTGGACTGACTGCAGAGCCCTCTGGATCAGGTCCCTAGTTTTTCAATTTGGAATGTTACTTCTACACAATGGATACATCTTGCCACATAGTTCTGTCAAGTGGGAACTGTGGCGGAAACTGAGGTATAATTCTCAGTTTTACTTTGTTTTACTGAGCACCCTGAGGAAATCAGTATCCTCATCAGTAAAATGGGAATAATAATACTTATCCACCTTTGACAAGTGCATCACGATCTAAGGATCAAAGTGCTATGTACAACTAAGTATTTTTATTATTACTACTTTGATGTGTAAATCACAGACACAATTGGCTGTAACTGTCTTTGAAGTTGTTCTGAAAAATCATATCATATTCCACTTCAGCAGTGATTTAATTTGTGGATTAGTGACATGACAGACCATAAGAGGCCATTTGGAAGTCTTCCAATTGGTTTTCTCATTGTGGCTGCTGTGAACATGCACTTGGTGTTCAGTAGGCAGAAAATGTCCTCAAATTATTATTACTGATTGCATCATTTTCTCAGTGAAAGAATTTGCAAGATTATAAATCTTCTTTTTGTTAATATGATTAATTTTATGATCTGGCTCAATTACCATAAACCATATTTACAGAACAAAGTTGTTAGTCATGCAACCTAACTACTCCTACCTTCAGTCTCATTTAGTAAGAATGCAGCTCCCCTTGGAACTGGGTGGTTCCAAGGCCAGCAGACTATTGAGGCCTACCTTTCATCAGAAAATCCAGGCAGTAGTCCACCATCCAGTGGACTGAATTTAACTGGTCGGGCAGTCCTACATCATCTTTCAAGGGGCAAATTCAAAAAGAGACATGATCTCTTTGTCTTGCCATTCTGGCACAACTCCTTTCCCTGCATGCAGTTGCTTCACAGCACTATATAAATGGCTTAAAATGTTGTGCTAACCAAAAAAAATTTTTATTCATTAATCAATGAATTATTTTTCATCCTTCCATATTGTGAATCTGATACTGTGACTTAAAAAAAAAAAAAAAGAGAAAACGTTTTCCAAAAAAGCCTCACTTTTATGGAGTAGTACTTACACAAACTATTCACAAGACCAAACGACAAATCAAAGCAGAACTGATGTTGCAACCTAGTTTGATAAAGAAAAACTTTGAGATTATGGTACTTCAGGGCTAATAAATAATTGCACAGGAAGTGTTAGCATGTTCAGGCACTTTGCAAATCAAAGTATTTTTTACAGGATGAACCGTGCTAGGTCATACAACCAGATAGTCCAGGGGACAGCCAGAGTTATTTTCAATACGCATGAAGAATTAGACTCTGCTTTTTCAAATACTTGTTGCTCAGTTATTTAAAACACAAAGATGGCAACAGCCATTCTTTTAATGAGTGCTATTAAATACAGTATTTTGGACTGTTATATTTTCTTTTAAACTATCCAACTATTGTAATACTATTACAAAAATAAATTCTGGTTCATAAGAAACTATTTAAACCATTGCTAAGTCAAACAATTGTCTGAGTCAAACAATAAAATAAGATTGCCTTTCTTTCTAGATTTTCTCTTGACTTCTCATACCGAAATATGGTTTTACAAAAAGTTATTTTAGACCAAAGGTTAATAATATTCAAAACCTGTTTTCCTTACTATAGCTGCTTTAATATTGCAGTTTGTGTCTTGCAAACTGCTGAGCCAATTGTCTCCACTGGGCCTTATTTTGCAGTTCCTATCAGACTTAAAGCAGGATAAAGATGACAATTTGTGTTATATATACTGGAATAAAGGAAAACAAATTTTTGGCAAATAAAGATAATTTTAAATTAAAAGTGAGAGTCATAATTCAGATTTCAATGGAAAAATTGATTTTTTTGACTTCAGAAATCTTGACTCTTCAGTAGTAATTCTGCATCAACATTTTATTTGCCTAAAATTAAAAAAAAAAAAAAATCCACCAGTTCTTAAAATGAACACTTCATTTCTTATTCATGTTGATACCTCTGGTCACCTTTCTGCTGGAAATGATTTTTTAAAAAAACAGAGGAGAGCTATTATCTAAGGAGATAAGAACTGTCATATGAATGATTGAAATAGGCAAGGTAATAAGTTATCAACCGACAGATTTTATACTCATTGTCTGCTACTGAGGAATTAGTGACAAAAAGGACCTTTTAATTATCTAATCTATCATTCTGCCAATGTTTATTCTTAACTTTTCCAATATTTTGAGAACTTTGAGATAATTCAAGTGAATTTTCCATCACAGTGAAATGCTATGGCTAAACACTCCTGATGTCTTCCACTGCATATTCAATTACTCAACATTAACCTATTATTTGTAATACTACCCTATGCTATTCTAACCTATATTTCTTTTTCATGTTCGATTAGCTATTCCATGAGAAATTCAAGTACATATGCATGTAGGTATTTTTGAATCAAGGCAGGTACAAAAATGTTGGAAAGTATCCACAGAATGATTGTTTGATTTTAAAACGTTGAATGATTCCATCTGTGTCTGAGCAGCTACGAGGTCTGACGGAAGTGGAAGTACAATGGTTCATCCAGAGGGAACGCTGCATTTTATAATGAGTGACGCAGAATGATCAATGAGTTTAGGTTATAGAGAAGAAGGCAAAAGCTATAGTTCTTCAAATACCACTGTAATGGTAAAGCTTTATACTTCAGCCATGTTGTGATTGCCCAAATGACACAGAAAACAAGAGCATTTAATTTGAAAAAGCTGTGTTGCTGTGATGTGGACTCGCTTGATTCTAGGTAAAGTATACCTGTGAAAAATTTTAAGGTATATATTCATTTTGTGGAAAGGCTGTTTTGGTAAAAGCATATTTTGGTAGGACTCTTGACTAATAGCGCCACTGTCAGTAGCTCTCCATGCCTCAGTGACTCCATCAGGGTTGTCATGCATCTGCACTTCCATTTCGCTGGTTGAGGACCAGGAATTCCAAACCTGTGGCTGAAGGCCCTGTGCCTAAAATTTTCTGGGATGACTTCTGCTTTGAAGCACCTGCTGGAGAACACCTATTGGAAAAAAAGCCACTAATCTCTTCGTAAGATTTGCCTGTATGTCTACTAAAGACACGTTTCTCCTGTTGACTTTTTCCCTCACTTGACACACCTCTATTGGTAATCCTGTCTCTGAACCTCCTTTTTGGTGGGAAGAATTACTTTTGTAGAATCGATTGCTTTCTCTCCTTTCTATCTCCTGTATATCATATTTCCAGTCATACACATGAGAACATTGCTAAGGAAAGTTTCCTAAGTGGTGTGTATATTTTAAATTACACTTAATGTCTGTTGTAGTCAAACCATGGGCTTTCATCTATGTATTATTGAATGACCGTATGTTTCAGGGCATGAGTTAAGAATTTTAAGGGTATGGTAGTCTTTACTTGCTAACCTTCAAGAAATTTCTTCACAACATGGGAAAAACACTACAAAGAAGCTTATGGTCCAGGAAGAACATTTAGTGGGCTCTTAATCTTGCTGTTGAAATACATGATACAATCTTAGGAGACACAACAAGTACTTAAATGTCTATTTTTCATTTCACTCAACAAAAATTTCAACACAGAGAGTCACTTAATATTATTTGAGTAATAGTTTTGCTTAGCACAGAATCTCAGAATTTAATAGCTTTAAATTTCTTTAGAAATTAAGACCAAGGTGGTGGTTTGTTTTTTTTTTCCACCAGTTTAATAATCAGAGTTCCACTTCTGATGAACTTAGACCCTTTTATGCTAACCTAATATTATGTTTGACATAGAAGGGGTAGAGTGTGTTTTTATTCCAACGATATCAGACTATGCTATTTAAATCAAATGTCATTTTCACTGGGCTGATGGCTCTCAAAAATTAAAAAGTCAAATTTAAATTAAAAAAGGTTAATTTGTTGACCTCAACTTTGTTTAATTGTTACTAATGCATTTTATGCTAATTAAGCATGCTTTCTCAATAATTATAGGAGGGAACAGCAAGGCTTTTAAGACTCCTTCTAATCTAACACCCTGTGGCTATATGTCTCTAATTCTTTCATTTTAATGTACCAATTATATGCATTATACAAATAAATATGTCATAAAGAATCTATCATTTCAGCAACCCTTGACCTGTGAATGCTTTAAATCATATTAAAAAATATAAAGCAATATCATTCCTCAAAAATGTTGAAAGGAAGAACTGACTAAAGCATTATCTGCATTTTCTAAACATGAGACCTTAAAGGCTCCAAATCAATTGACCACAGAATCATAGAATCACAGAATTGTCTAGGTTGGAAGGTACGTTTCAGATCATTGAGTCCAACCATCAACCTAACACTGACAAAAACCACCACTAAACCATGTCGCTAAGCACTACGTTTACCCATATTTTAAATACCTCCAAGGATGACAACTCCACCACTTCCCTGGGCAGCTTTTTCCAATTCTTGATAACCTTTTCAGTGTAAAAATTTTTCCTAATATCTAATGTAAACCTCCCCTGGCGTGACTTCACGCCATTTCCTCTTGTCCTATCGCCTGTTACTTGGGAGAAGAGACTGACCCCCACCTCGCTACAACCTCCTTTCAGGTAGTTGTAGAGGGCAATAAGGTCTTCCCTCAGACTCCTTTTCTCCAGGCTAAACCACCTCAGCTCCCTCAGCCACTCCTCATAAGATTTGTTCTCCAGACCCCTCACCAGCTTCTTTGCCCTTCTCTGGACACAGTCCAGCACCTCAATGTCTTTCTTGCAGTGAGGGGCCCAAAACTGGACACAGTACTCGAGGTGGAGCCTCACCAGTGCTGAGTACAGGGGGACGATCACTTCCCTAGTCCTACTCACCACACCGTTCCTGATACAGGCCAGGATGCTGTTGGCTGCCTTGGCCACCTGGGCACACTGATGGCTCATATTCTGCTGTCATTCCACCAACAGTCCCACGTCCTTTTCCGCCAGGCAGTTTTACAGCCACTCATCTCCAAGCCTGTAGTGCTGCATGGGGTTGTTGTGACCCAAGTGCAGGACACAGCACTTGGTCTCGTTGAATCTCATACCATTGGCCTCAGCCCATCAATCCAGCCCATCCAGATCCCTCTATAGAGCCTTCCTACCCTCAAGCAGGTTGACACTCCCACCTAACTTGATGTCATCTGCAAACTTACTGAGAGTGCACTCAATCCCCTTGTCCACATCATTGATAAAGATATTAAAGAGAACTGGCCCCATCCCGAGCCCTGGGGAACACCACTCGTGACTGGGCACCAGCTCAATTTAACTCTATTCACCACCAGCCAGTTTTTAACCCAGCGAAGAGTATTCCCATCCAAGCCATGGGCAGCCACTTTCTCCAGGAGGATGCTGTGGGAAACCATGTCAAAGGCTTTACTAAGTCCAGGTAAACAACATCCACAGCCTTTCTCTCATCCACCAAGCAGGTCACTTTGTCACAGAAGGAGATCAGGTTTGTCAAGCAGGACCTGTCTTTCATGAATCCATGCTGACTGGGCCTGATCACCTGGTTGTCTTTCATATGCCTCATAATGTCACTCATGATGATCTGTTCCATAACCTTTCCAGGCACCGAGGTCAGGCTGACAGGCCTGTAGTTCCTGGGATCCTCCTTCCGGCCCTTCTTGTGGATGGGTGTCACATTTGCTAGCCGCCAGTCAACTGGGACCTCTCCGGTTTACCAGGACTGCTGGTAAATGATGGAAAGCATCTTGGTGAGCACTTCTGCCAGCTCCCTCAGTACCCTTGTGTGGATTCCATCTGGCCCCATAGACTTGTGTATATCTAGGTGCTGTAGCAGGTCCCTCACCATCTCCCTTTGGATTACAGGGGCTTCGTTCTGCTCCCCACCCATATCTACTAGCTCAGGGGTCTGGCTACCCAGGGAACAAGCAATTCTACTACTAGAGACTGAGGCAAAGAAGGCATTAAGTACCTCAGCCTTCTCCTCAGCCTTTGTCGCCATGTTACCACCTTCATCTAATAAAGGATGGAGATTCTCCTTGGTCCTCCTTTTATTACTAAAGTATATATAGAAATTTTTTTTATTGTTCTTAACATCTAAAGCCAGGTTAAGTTCTAGTTGGGCTTTGGGCCTTCTAATGTATAATACTAAATATAATACCTAGGAGGTACAGACTTACTGTACTAAAGAAATATATTTTAGTCCTTACACATGATTTGCCATTTCTAACTTTCAGTACTTCACTTTTAAACTTCTATAGCGGTCTTAAAATTTAGATCTTCTCAGTTATACAGCAGTTCTCCTCCTATTTTGCAACTGCATCTCAGTTCCCTGAATAATCAGCACAGACGCAGCCTATTAAAGTGATAGAAATGACAGTATTAGATATTTTTCTATGGGCCTGCAGTTTGGTAAGAAAGTTTGACATCCTAAAATTGCGGTACAGTGTATTTTATAATAGAATAACTGTGTAATTACCTATATCTTTTTGAGACAGTGTGACTGATTGACTGAGACAGTTTTAGTATGTAAACACAGTTTTTCAATGACTTCATCTGGACCAGAATTTAACTCTCTGCATATCACATAGTATAATTTTCTAGTACCAATATAATATCTGAACATAGAGTTAGAGATAGGTAGCAGCAGCTCAAATACTCCAGCACAGCAAAGACTCTAGTGATTTTTTCCAAAGTATACGCTTTCAATATTACTTGCGTGCTATTTTTATGGAAAGTCTCATACTTTAACCAAAAGAAAAAAATCATTTCTATAGTGGCAGTTCTAAACGCAGAAAAAAGACACTGAAAACTGAAGGTTTATTTGTTTCTTTTTATGTTTTTATTCTAGGTTATTTTAGTATTAAAAAAAAAAATATATTTGAGGAATTGTGAGGAAAAACCTTATCAATAGTTTTAATGCTTTCCACAGTGTTACATTAAACAAAAAGCTCTTACCATCTTGAAAATGTTAATTTTAGAAAAATGTTGTAAGATGAAACAAGTATGATATTTTCATTTCTATATTTTCTACAGTATCAGCTGGAGTACATAAGGAGATATCATGACATAATGCATTGAAATATGAAACTATGATATAACATAAATTGATATAAATACTCATCGGAAATAAAACTATTTTTTTTCTCATTTGTTTGATGTTTTTTGACCAAGACAATCCTTTTAGTTGGTTTGATTTAAAGTGAAGATGACTTCTGAAATTCCAGAAGAAACAGATGAAAATTAATTCAAGTCTATCTGTATTATCATATATGTGTGATTTTTCCCAAACATCAACTCTGAAAATCGACTGAGAGAAATTATATGCAAACATAATCACATATGTGTTTCCCTGTTTAAAAAGCCCATAAGCAAATGAAAGCTGCCCTTTTTAGGGCAAGACCCCCTCCCTAATAAGACTAGAAAAAAGACCAACCCTAATGTATGTTATACATAAACTGTAACACAATAGGACTATCAAATTTTTGTCAGGCAATTAAATTTTATGCCAAGCTAATTCAATTTTGCTGCTGTTTTATTAAGTCCTATGAAAAAAAACCTTAAATCTGTTCTCTTCAGTAAATCACAAGTTTCAAAAAGCATTTCCTAACTCAGACTCCTTGTTCTGCTATTTTGATATATTAAATATCCAGCAAAGAATTTCCAGGGTCATAAATCTAGAGTGATAAAATTAATCCTATTGCTGAAGAGAAATAAATATTTTATTGCAGTTTTATGAGCTTTTGTTCCCTTTTCACTTGCAAGTAGGTGTTGTTTAGTGGTACAAAGACATTTTCCTGCTGAAAAATGTATTAGAAACAGTACAGCAGTAATAGAATTCATATCTACAAAGCTGTTCACTTCTCAGAATGGAGGTTCAAGAATATCCTAAGGAAAACTTAAAAGATAATATTGTCAATAACAGTGCTACAATGATTATTCTTCTTACATTTTAGACTCTAGGAATTATTTTACTATTATTGGTAATTTTACAATAGAAGTTTTCTGAAATTGCACCTGAATAATATCTATACAATCAGATTTACTAAATGCATATGGAACATGCAACCTCAGAAATCAGAAATGCTAATCTAATTAACCCTTCATTTTCTTTCCATGTTTTCTTTCTTAGAAATGTAAGGAAATTATAACATTAAAGGTGTTACCTTGGTCTGAGGTGCTAAGCATTTACAGTGATGATTTGGTTTATTCAAGCCTGGCACTGTATACACTGCATTTTTAACCTATGTTATCTGAAATATAATGAATGTGGGTGAGGGTCCCACGTGCCCTGAATATTGTTTGTCACAATTAAGAAATGGTTTGGGGAGAGAGGAATGTAAAGGTAGGAATTTCTGTTGGAGTAGACACAATTGGAAAGGGATGGTAGGGCCTGGTCCTATATATTACACAGAAAGAATTGCTTTCATCAAAATACTGTCGCAAATAAGCAAAGTGTCAAAATTCTCTGCTGTGATTGCATCTTGTATAGCCATTTGCAAATATCTAGAATGAGTCTAAATGCTCCATTCTAGTTTGGTAAAGGTTTACCCGAAGTTTTCCACAGCCTGGCCTCTTGAAGGATCTGCATGGTAGGGTACCGTGGGATAAAACACTGAAGGGGAGAGATGTCTAAGAAGCTCGTTAGTATTCAAAGATCACTTCCTCCAAGCTCAGGAGTGATGTATCTCAGCAAAGAGGAAGTCAGGTAAAAAAGCCATAAGGTCTGCCTGGATCAACAAGGAGGTCTTGGACAAACTCAAACAGAAAAAGGAGGCCTACAGAGGGTGGAAGCAAGGACAGGTAGCCTAGGAGGAATACAGAGAAACCGTCCAAGCAGCCAGGGACCAGGTTAGCCAAGCTAAAGCCCAGATAAGAGTTAAATCTGGCCAGGGACATTAAGGACACGAACAAAACCTTCTATGTCAGCAAAAAAAAAAAAGCTAGGGAAAATGTGGGCCCTCTCCAGAAGGAAATGGGAGAGATGGTCTCCTGGGATATGGAAAAGGCTGAGGCACTCAATGATTTTTTTGCCTCAGTCTTGACCAGCAAGGGCTTTAGCCACACTGACCAAGATGCAGAAGGCAAAGGCAGTGACAGGGAGAATGATGAACCACCCAGTGTAGGTGAAGATCAAGTACAAGACCATCTAAGGAACCTGAAGGTGCATTAAGTCCATGGGACCTGAAAAAATCCATCTGTAGGTTTTGAGGGAAATGGCAGATGAGGTTGCTAAGCCACTTTCCATTATATTTGAAAAGTTTTGGCAGTCTGGTGAAGTTCCCACCGACTGGAAAAGGGGAAACGTAACCCGCATTTTCCAAAAGGGAAAAAAGGAAGACCCAGGGAATTACAGCTGGTCAGTCTCACCTCTGTGCCCAGCAAGATCATAAAGCAGATCCTCCTGGAAACTGCTGAGACACATGGAAAATAAGGAGGTGACTGGTGACAGCCAACATGAATTTACCAAGGGCAAGTCATGCCTGACAAATTTGGTGACCTTCTATGACGCGTTGGTGGATAAGGGGAGAGCAACTGACGTCAGCTACCTGGACTTGTGCAAAGCATTGACACTGTCCTGCATGACACCTTTGTCTCGAAATTGGAGAGACATGGATTTGATGGATGGGACACTTGGTGGATAAGGAACTGGCTGGATGGCCTCACTCAAAGTTGAGTTGTGGTCAACAGCTCAATGTCCAAAGGGAAACCAGTGATGAGTGGTGTTCCTCAGGGGTCAGTACTGGGACCAGTGATGTTTAACATCTTTGTTGGAGACATGGACAGTGCACCCTCAGCAAGTTTGCCGACGACACTCGGCTGTGTGTTGTGGTGAATATGCTGGAGCAGAAGGATGCCATCCAGAAGGACCTGGACAGGCTTGAGAGGCAGACCCGTGCAAAACTCCTGAAGTTCAACAAGGCCAAATGCAAGGTCCTGCATCTGGGTTGGGGCAATCCCAAGCACAAGGACAGGCTTGGCAGACAATGGATTGAGAACAGCCCTAAGGAGAAGGACTTGGCGGGTGTTGGTGGATGAGAAGCTCAACATGAGCTGGCAATGTGCACTCACAGCCCAGAAAGCCAACTGCATCCTGGGTTGCATCAAAAGAAGAGTGGCCAGCAGATCCAGAGAGGTGATTCTATCCCTCTACTCATCTCTGGTGAGACCCCACCTGGAGGACTGCATCCAGCTATGGAGTCCTCAGCACAAGAAGAACGTGGACCTGTTGGAGTAGGTCCAGAGGAGTGGCACAAAGATGATCAGCAGGCTGGAGCACCTCCCCTGTGAAGACAAGCTGAAAGAGTTGGGGTTATTCAGCCTGGAGAAGAGAGTGCTCCAGGGAGACCTTATAGCAGTCTTTCAGTGTCTGAAGAGGGCCTACAAGAAAGTCGGAGGGGGACTTCTTACAAGGGCATGTAGTGATTGGATGAGGGGTGATGGCTTCAAACTGGAAGTGGGGAGATTTAGATTAGATATTAGGAAGAAATTCTTTACTGTAAGGGTGGTGAGGCACTGGAACAAGTTGCCCAGAGAAGTTGTGGGTGCCCCATCCCTGGAAGTTTTCAAAGACCAGGCTGGATGGAGCTTTCAGTAAGGGGCAGTGTCCCTGTCCATCGCAGGGGGGTTGCAACTAGATCTTTAAGGTCTCTTCCAACCTGATCCATTCTATGATTCTATGATTCTATTGTCTGCAAGGCCCTGGCAAAGCTACTTAATCCAGCGGTTTTGTGTATTGTTTAAAAATTGCTGCAGATCAACAAATGAAAATGGTAGTGTGGCTAAACCTGAAGAAGACATGACCCATAATGTCTTGATAACACACTGTAACCAGGAAAATGTATCTCGCTTCAAACATGCACTGTAAAGCATCAGATAGGTACAAAGCACTCACAGTTTGCTTTTTCCCTTGTTTTTGATCTACTAAGTTAATTTGTTAAGTTTTTCTGTAAATACATGATACTTTTTAATAAGCACTGCTGATGTTCAAATTTGGAATATATGACAATTTTTCATTTTGTCATAAATTAGCAAATGTAACGGCAGATTACTAATTCACACTTGCAAGTGGCAAAGCTTTAGTCCAGAAAGACTGTACAACTGCAGGTAGAAGCTTAAAACAGATATTAAATGTACAGAAAATCAACAGAAGTTTTCAAAATTATCTAAGTTTTGAGAGATGTGGAAAAGTTTAGGAAGAAAAATGTTATCAGAATAGACTATGATTCAATATTTAGGCTAAATACACACGGACCTTAATTCAAATGTATTCTGTGTCCCACTGAAATAAAAAGGGGGAACACATGTAAAATGTTCCTTTTAGCTGATTGTACTTAATGATTTATGTGTTCTCCACTGTCAAATTTTATGTTAAATCCATATGAGATACCTGACTGATTTTCTACTCTTAAGGTTTATCAGGAAAAGAAGCTGAAGAAGAGGATGTGCATAGAGCAGAATAATATTGCAGGCCACTAGTATTGAGGAAAATGCTCTTGATTTCTGAAGGACAGAGGAGCAATATGCAAAAAGGATCAAGTTTACCAGTTAACAGGTTTTTTTAATATTAAATATTTAAATGTACTTTAATAAAAGATTGTTACCAGTCACCAACCAGATAGGCAGCCTAGGGCTAGGCTAGATCTTCCTTTCCATTCCTGTAACAATGAATATATAGTTATTTTATGAAACATGGAATGAAAAAAAAATATGCTGGAGTGCCATCATGGATAATAGGCTCAGCACAGGGCAAGTCTGACAAGGGGATAAACTGGGGAGGAGCTCCAGCCAGTCTGTTTGCTGGAGGTGAAGAAGTCTTATTAGGATGGAACTGACCATAATAAGCTGAGTTCTATAGGCACTCAAAAGTTGAAAAGCAGTTTAGGAAGTACCAGTGGCCTATTTTGTTTCACTCCAACATGCAAAACTGCTATAGAGCCATGGTGAGCTACAGTTAATGTTGACAATAATTTACTGATCACACACCAGCATTTGAATAACCAACCATAAACACTTTTATTCCTGCATAGATTTGGACTATGCTGACTATCTTTGTCCACCACTACCTTTGTCAAGAAACTTATTTCCTGTACATTTCTCACTGCTCAATCCTGTGTAACAGGGCAGATTATTGTCTTTGAAATCTCATTAGTAGAAGCAGAGAAATTTAGCAAACTACTCCAATAATATTTCTTTTTCTGGTAGTCCCAAGTGGGTTTTTACCCTCACCCCAAGCTACTATTACATTTTTGCATTCATTTCTTAGGGCTGAAATCTCTGTTGTGCTATGTATTGCCCATTGAATATCTGCAGCAACTGTCCTTTCAATGCACTGCTTTCAGCCTTCCCTTTCTTGGGGTAAATGTGGAGGTTTTTTCATTTTTATCTTTTCCCGCTCTGGTGACAAGGAAGTTCTTAAACACAGAAGAACCACACATTTCTGAAACAGAACAGTACTGACTTGGTAAGCAACCATTTCTGATAGAAGATAACATAGAAAATGGAAACTGGCACAAGGAAAAAATATATTATGGAAAGCCATGAGGAAACTGTGGCATATTTTTAATGGTGTGAAATGAAAAGGATTATAGAATGATTATGCTCCTGGTTTACGGCACATAAAATCACACCGATCACTGTTTCTCCTTGTTCTTTTAAGCCTGGAGAATAGAATTTTATTTACTAATTTATGAAAAATAATGGATGGTGCTTTTGCTCAGTAAACTTAACATATTTCCCTAATGCCTGTGAAATATTTAATAGCTTAGAAAGTGTGACAGAGCTAGTTATGTATTAATATTATTTAACAGATCAGGGTATTACTATCAGTTCTTATAGGTTTACTTCATCATTTCTAGCCTGCGGCTCCTTTAGCAATGAGAATACTAAGACAAACAAAAGATTTCCTACATTGTTTATCTGATTATGTCAAATTAGACCATCGCCTGCGGTTGTCCTCAGCAAATGAGTGGGTTAGCTTGACACTTCAACTTGGTTATTCAGCGAGATGCTTTTAAAATCTAGGCAAGGTAATAAAAATAGCTTTTCCAAGTGTTTGGGTATTTCTATTTTTATTCCTTAACAATGAAACCATCCATTTCTACACTTCTGTTCAAAGGCGAAAAAGGACACTTGTGTTTCAAACTCTCAGCCCCTGTTAGTCCATGTCCCAGACAGCACCAAGTGCAGAAAGGCAGCTCAGGTTCTCAGCCGTCAAATCAGACAAAATCCTTCTCTGACTACCACGAATGAACTCAGGAATTAATAATTCCTAGAAATAAGTCTTGAAATCTCACCAGAGATGCTTTTATTCTGGCTTTTTAAGGGAGGAGGCAAATTGTAAATTTTTTGTAATCTTTTTACCACTTTATTCAACTAGAAACTCACAAATCCAGCTGGATCTACATAAAGAAGCAAAAGCATGACGGTGGAAGAGGGAATATATTTTTTTTAATGCTCTGATATTTTGTTCCCATGAAACTCATTGTGAAGGCTTTCCAAGGGAAACAGAAACACCATTGATGGTAAGCACAGAGAGGAAGAGTTAAAATACTTATGTAGACTTCTTCCCTTTTACTTCCCCTGTGCCCCTGGCTACTCCCATCATAAAATATAGTGCAGGTTTTTTGATTATTAAAGAGGACTTTTTGGAGACGTGAAGGGATATTGTTCTGCTGAAGACGCAGTACAGCATTGTAAAACCTGAAGGTTCTCAAAATGCATTTGGACTCTGAAGTGCGTTTGGACACCATTACTGCAGTGGTGAAGCTGACCATTCTGTTAGTTTCTTCCACGCCGTGGACTCTATTGCACCTCATCGAACATTAAAGACGAGCACTACCCTTCCAGGATATCGGCAGATGCAGAGAAAATCATTGTTATATCATTGTTATAAAAACCAGAGCTCCATCTCGCGTGGCTTTTCCATTAATTATTTTATATAATAACTTCTTCAAAGTACTTTTATTTTTTTTTTTTTTTACTGATCGAACTTATGTAATCAATAGCAACAAGTAAGAATCTCATCTCCGTTTGAATGCATAATCCCCAGCACACATAAACTGCTGGCTACTGGCATGGTACCCAGCAGAAAAAGATTACAAAAGTTTATGGCAACAAATCCTGTCATAAAAAAGTCACTATGGTTTTTATTTGAAACAATATTGCCACAAAATCACATTTTAGCCCTTTAAAAAAATTCTTCACAGGATTTAATGTGTCCAGTGCAAGTTCCACAGCAAAGTCTGTAATAAACTGCCAATTTTTAGTTGCTGAGCTGAATTTGACCTCTACATTCAACAATAATGGATTAAATGGTAACCAAGAACAATTTTTTCATTAGGGAGATTAAGGACTATGGCATCCTTGTTAAAAGAATCAGCTTACTTTTATACTTGCATGAAATTTATGATAGAGATTCAAATAACTTCCTTTGAATGAGGACTTTTCTTTCAATATACTTTTGCCAATTTCTTCCTATTCACTAAAACTTCTTTTAGTAAGCAGAAGCTAGGAAGCAATGTGTCATCAGAAATAGAATGAGTCAGGATTCTGTGAGTTGGTTTTTTTTCTTTAGATACTCTTTTATACATTTTGTTGACGGGATTATCTTGGCCACACTGCTTTTCCCCTCAGGTAAAATGACACTGATGGACAGAGGGCACTTGAAACACCTCAAAGGTGTTGCACAGACAAGATGCTGTAAAAACAAAGGTCATTCCCAACACCTTCCCTAATTCCTATTCCCAGAATTCTGGTTTTGATAATTTGAATTTTTTTTTTTCCTTTAATTTTGAATTAGCTTGGAATGAAACATGTGACTTTTTTTTATTATTTAAAAAAACCATTTTTTGTAACACTTTTTGCTGTTTGAAATTCAAAACCATTTTCCATGGATTTTGTTGTGAAAGAAATTGTAAAAGTTGAACAAAATTATACTTTTTCATTAAAAATGTTTAAAAATATTTACAAGTGTATGAAGCAAAATAATTTCTGCAACACTGTGCCCCTTACTGGCAATGTTCTTTTTCGTGTAAAGTTCTATTACTTAAATTGACATATCTCTTCAGAGATTTCAAATGCACATGAGGAACTGAAGTAAAGATTTAAAACCCATTGGAAAATGCATACCTGGCCACAACAGTACATGATACAGTGGTGTTTGCTTCTGCCGAAGTTCAATATGGATGCTACTGTCTCGTTGCAGAGCCATGTCAGGTTTTACAGTGCAGATGTAGCTGGCTGGAGCTAAATCGCCTATCAAATTTAAGCTACCCTATGACTACCAAAAGGAGTATGACACTGAATGGGGAAAAAACTGACATATGGCCTCATGAGAAATGATTGCAATTGGAAAACATACAGAAAGTGAATGAATGGCCCTTGTATGTAAAAGGCACTGCCAGACAAACTTCTAATCAAAACATTCAAGCCATAAGCTCATTACTTTTAAGAGTAAGTGTCTCAGAAGCTGAATAAGAGCTGTGTCCACAGTGAGAGATGTGACTGAGTATTCCAATTTATGAGAAATTTACTGTGTAGCTTAAGTGGTGGTCTGTTGATCTTCAGTTTCACATGGGGAACTTTGTGGACCAAAAAGTATAATTTCTTACAAGGGTCCAAAGTGTAGTTTAGTTTTGTCCCTTGACAGTATTTTTCTCGAGGGGAAATGGTGAACTTAAACCTCAGGGCTAGGACTTGTGTCCCCCAGGGATTGCATCTTGAAGTTTTCAAGTAAGTAGATTGTGTCTGTTATCTGATGAATGTGTTTACACAGAAGAGGGCTCTTCACAGAGATACTCTGACAAATAAGCTTTCATTCTGGTCACAGTGGGCTGCTAAAACAGCTATGTCTAAAATTTTTCAGGGTTGCATATAGTTCATATCCAAATCCACTGAAATCAATATAAAAACTCCATCAGGAATCTTTCTCGCTAAGATATAATTGGGGCACATGAACTGTATTCTCTGGTTTTCATCATAGAATCACAGAATCATAGAATGGTTTGCATTGGAAAGGACCTTCAAAGATCATCTAGTTCAACGCCTCTGCCATGGGCAGGGACAACTTTCACTAGATCAGGTTGCTCAAAGTACAATCCAACCTGGCCTTAAACACTTCCAATGATGACACATCCACATCTTCTCTGGGCAACCTGTTGCATTGTCTCCCACATGCATTTTAAAACATTTCTGCCTTATGTCCAATCTAAACCTATCCTCTTTCAGTTTAAAATCGTTGCCCCTTGTCCTGTCTTGACAGGCCCTGGTAACAAATCTATCTCCATCTTTCTTATAAGCCCTCCCTATTGAAAGCCCACAATAAGGTCACTCCGGAACCTTCTTTTCTCTTGGCTGATCAACACCAATTCTCACAGCCTTTCTTCACAGTAGAGGTATTCCAGCCCTCTAATCTTTTCATAGCTCTCCTCTGGACCCACTCTACAGGTCCATGTCTTTCCTATACTGGAGACCCGACGTACCCAGTGGAGTATACACTATCTTCTGCTCTCACCAATGTATACTATTTCATAGTGGTTTTGACAGTGTGCTCTTAGGTTGTTAATTTATTAACAGGTTTCAGAATTATTCTCAGGTTTCAGAACGTGATCCAGAGATTTTTGTGTATAAGACTCTGCATTACTTACAAGTACCTGAGGTTTCTTCAATATTAGGCAAACTCACTAAAGATGTCCACCATGACCGACAAATCTCAGGGAGATGTACAGTCCAGTAGGCAGCATCCTCATTCACATATCTATGAAGGATCTAATTATACATCTTCCTGTGACTTTTTACTGATTACAACTAATGTTTAGAGTAAGTTAATTTTAAAACATCTATGTTTTAAAATTGTGGTTGTGCAGCATGTTTGATAAGCTGCAGTCATTGCTCCAGCAACTGTGGAAACCCATTGCACATGCTCTAGCACAAGACTGCATGACTAGAAACCACAGACACCCAATTTGTTGTCAGAGCTACTTTCTGCTCTTTTTTGGACATCAGAATTAGATTCTGGACAGAATCCCATTAAAACACACAAGTAACGATTAATCTGACCATGTCTAAAAATCTTCTTTCATATACTGAGAGGTTTGTGATTCTGTGAAAATGTTTTGTTGCACTAAACCAGCAAATACATTTATTTATTTATTTATTTAATTTTTCATTCATTTATTTATTTTTGTTTTGCTTTCTGGAACTGTGAAAAGGATAAACACTTCATAAAACCTCCAGCCACAGAATCAAACATATTGAAGTGGTTTTTTATGGAGATATTGAAACAACAACTGAAAAAATACACAGGGCTTGTTTCTCCTGAGGGTTCAATTATTTTGAGTGCTGGTAGCAAACTTTGATTGATAAATCTAACCTTTCCTTTCCAGGCAATAGTTTGATCACATAGTGATGAGAAAAAGTTAGAGAATGGAAGAATAATATTTGGATTGCAACGGAATAATGAAAATGCAGAGGATGCATTTGACTTTTACAAGGTGAGAAATGATTTCCCATTTTGATTGTGTGGTGGCAAGAATCTCTTCTAAGAGCAAGCAAGTCTGGGCTTTGTATGATGTTCTTAAATTATTTTTCAAAACTTGTAAGATTTCTCCAGCTTTCCAACTAGAAATTCATAATACATCCAAAATGCAATTCAAGCTATAGTGGCAACATATGCTTTTCAGCAGCACAAATGACTGAGGAAGTGGTGTGGTGACCACACATCATATGTGAAATATGAACTAAGAAAGAAAAGTCCCCAGTCCACAGGGAAAACCGGTCAGCCTTACTATCCAGAACAAATTTATGATGTTTTCCAACTGGGCTTACACAAATCAACTCATCAAGGATGTCTATTGTGACCCAATTTGACACCTTTATGCATCTTTTCAATTATGCATTTACACCATTGTGTTTTCACTCTTCCCTTCTAAAATACTCCTAAGCAGCCTGAAATCCTCCATCATTATTTTCATCAAATCTTCTCCTTGCCTTTCATGTAGAAAGAGAGACTATCAGTCAAACAAAATGAAGACAGACCATTTATTTTTATTTTATCGTCATAAATTTGTTTCCATAAGATCCCTATTCCCTGCAGACATGGAACTATGCCTAACCTTGCAAGCAATTCCACTGGAAAAAAGAAAAAAGAGAGAAAGCAAAATTTAGCTTTAAAATAGAAGCTTGATCATCAAGTTTTATTTTGAAAGTAAATCACTTAACAATGTTTAAAGCTGTGTTGTTTAAATGTTTTTGTTTCCACAAGCAGCCATAAAATATTACTTTGAAATCTCTGAATATTTTTAGAATCAAATAAAGTAATGGTTTCATTGCCTTTCATTAACACTGTTCCTTTCTGTTTCATAAAATATTTTTTGAGGTTTGTGAGAGCATTCAATAAGTAATTTTAAAAATAAAAATCTTAAGTGAAGAATTAGTTACACCATCCAACTCAATTCACCCCAATAAGCCAAAATTTGGAGAAAAGGATATTTTATGTATCAGAGTTACAGTAGTGCAGAAGACAGAGAAAGCGTAAGATGCACTAGTAACTGGTCTAAAGAACACACATTGCGATGTGTTGTTTTAACCTGAACATTGCAGTAAGAGTCAAGCATAGACATGTAAACAGTAGCATTTACCAGCTTCCAGACATAGTGTTTCAGAATTCCTAAAGCCAAATTAAAGTTGCCCTTAGCAAAGGTACGCTGTTGCAAATGTAGTCTGTCTGCATATGCTCTCTCTGTCCTCACTCGGCTATGCAGGACAGATATCATTTAGGTCTGATGTTTTAGTTAACTAAATCAGTCCTACAGCCTATGAATAACTGCAGCAAAAAGGCTCAATGTTAAATAGTTCTGCGCTTGCATGTTAGCATGGCCAATAGATGAGCCACTACAATTCCACCTACTTTTACAGGTTTTTACTGCCCCTTTTTTTAATATAAAGCTAGTTTTCTGAAGCATGGTGTGCATGCACAAAATTTTAAAATGAAGAAGTCAAGTCCTAGATAGAGATTGTAAATCTGTGCAGCTCTGAAAAATTTATTTACACCCACTAAAGTGTCAATATCTAGTATCCAGACTATCACATTTCAGCTCCTTTTTCTTGTTTTACATACTGAAATGAGAAAATACATATTCAGAAATACATTGATGCATACATACACCACATATATTCTGCTGGCATCTCTGTGATATACTGCAAAATCATATAGAAAGTAAATTTTTTCTAGCAACTTGGAGAATCTATCTTCCAGCTTCTAAGCCATCTCGTTGGATTTACTAATGTCTCAACCTCCAAAAAAGCTCCAAGTATCTATTTAAAAAAAAAAAAGTAATCATCTTTCCCAATACTTTGGCTCAGTCAAGTAATTTTTCCCTTCTAATTACATGTAACTTCTAATTATGACCTTTTGCTCAATTTCAGAAAAAACATTTCAAGCTGATTATAAGAATTCTTGCTTTGTAACTGATGTGATAACAAAGCTGAGCATTGCAATTGTGGTACCAAAAGCACAGGTGAAAAATTGCAATTTACTTTTGGAAAAGCAAGTCATAATTCTCCATAGAAATTCTGCGCCAGCAACACCTGAAACATGTAATGACAGGTGAAGTTATGCATGATGAATTGTTCATGGTTTGTTGATTCTCAGATTTTAAACATACAAGAAGACGAAGTGCATTTTCAGAGGGACACCCAAATTTATACCTCTGAAGTCCATATGCATATTTTAGCTGCACTTGTCCAGTACAGATTATGGGAAACTGCAGCTGATGATACCATCTGCCCTTATTTGTAACAATTGTGTGTGATTAAAGCTAAGGGATAGATAATTATTAAGGATATATGAGTAAGAACTGGTATAAAGCATTTTTATGGGGTATTGACTCTCCAGAATTTAAGGTCACTTTCTGTACATTCGTTAAGCTTAATAACTCCCCAAACTACTCAGAAAGCAAGGGTTATTCATAAAATCATTACTACTTTTTATATAGGAAAAAACCCAAGGTGTAGTTGGCTAACTACTTTATGTCAGTCTTGTAAAGTTTCTATTTTATTTCTAAGCTTTTCAGGGCCTTCTGAACAAAGGTCCCTACTGATGTGGTGTCTACACACTGCTATGTAAGCTTTATATTCATTGTTATTTTTGTTCTCTGTACCCATCAGTTTTCAATCAATAGTTACTGCTACCTGATAAGAACCTATTTTAGTCATCAAATGACAGAAGCTGAGACAGATTATTACTTCCTATGTTCTGTAAAATTACAAATGAGGGTCTATGTATACTAAAAAAACCCCTAATGCTCTAGATGATACGTCTTTTGAATACCTCCAGGAATGGTGACTCAACCACTTCCCTGGGAAGTCTGTTCCAATGCTTGACAGACTTTTTGGTGAAGAAATCTTTCCTA
>VYZM01002849.1:501-103893 GCA_013398915.1 Dromas ardeola
ATAGACATTTCATAAATAAGTTCAATAATCAACTTCTGTAATGTAAGCCCTTTAACTAGAGGTATCCTGATGGATACCTTGGTTGGATGGGGGGAGGAAAAAATACATAATAATCTCACATGAATTTTTCAGTACCTAAATCATGTCTGAGAAGGCTTTTGGATTTGTCACACTAAATTCTTTTAACTGACAATGAAGTGGAAAAATGGAAAGGTTGGGAGGTGAAATGGGTAAGGGGGAGGTTCTATTTCAGAACTCCTTATATCAATCTGAAATAGGAGACCTGCAGGATTTCCTGTTAACTGGGGCAAAGACAATGTAAGCAAGAAGTAACAAGGGTAATGTTAATTGTTACAGTTGATATAGGATCAAAATAACTACAATACAAGATCACTGTAACAGTTATTCTCCAGGAAAAATTCTTTCTTTCCTTGAAAAGCATTGAATTAGATGGCCTTCAGTGTAANCCTTTGAGGCTGCTGTATCTACAGCCTGCAAATCCTGAGTGAATATTAACAATAGCATCTTTCTTTAGTGTTTGCATACTCCATTCTGTTATGTTCTGAGGCTTGTGTTTTGAGCTGTGCAGCTTCTCTTGAGAGTGTTTTATTAATTGTAGGCCGGTATTAAAGGTTGTATTGTCCAGCGATCTTAGTAATTAAGCAAATACTGAAGTCTGTGGTGACCACGAATACCAGAATGCTGCACTATGTATTTCAGGATGGCAGAAATCATTTCTTACCTCTGTTTGAGTTATTAGACAATGAAGTTACTATTCAGTTTAACTTCTTGGTTCTGAGTACTCGTTAGGTTAAAGTGGTGGAAAATTAGACTTACTAGCAGATGTTTTATTGGCCATAATTCTGACTCTGTATTCCAGAGGCCTATGCAAAAATCCTTGTATTTATCATTATCTGAAGACTGACATATTTAATGTTATTTAATCTGATGGGTTGGGTGGGTTGTGTTTGTTTTGTTTTGCTGTAATCTGAAGTTGCTCTGTTCTTTATTTATCCCATTCTCACTGTTCACAGACAATAAGCAGATTTCACAGGGTGAATCGAATCTTCTCTCTTAAGTGTCATCATTTGTTAAGATTGTGGTATGTTTTTATTGTGTTGAATAGACACATTGCCAGGTAGATTCTTGAAACGCAGTGCTAAGGATACTTGTGCAAAACCTTCCAATACAGGCTCTTATGAATTGGTAAGTAGGGAGCCTCTGGGAATAAGGGGTCCATAACACCTATGTTGACGTTGCACAACATGCATTTTAATTAATAGTTTTTAACTTTTATTGTACTACTTGTATTTATTGATTTCTGTTTAATATTGAAAGACTCTGAAGTACCTGACTTGAAATTTTGCACAAACTTTGCCATATGTGTAAGGATTTGAAACTATTTTACAGAATAAAGCTTGTATTAAAAAGCAACTATTTTTAAAAAAAAACAAAAGAATTAATTAAGCCCACTTATTTGCTTTGAGCAATCCTATTATGTCCTAATCCAGAGCTGGTACTCTTTAAGAGTTTTTCAGAGATGTGTATTTTGGTTTTGGGTTTTTTGTAATTTTTTTTTGGGGTGTAATTTCTAAAGAAGTGCATGATAACTGGGAAGGAGCTTTTTGGGGAAATAAAGCAAAAAAAAAAAAATTTTTTTCTGCTCTCTAGGAGAAGTATTTTTTTCTGAAAGTGGTCTGGAAATATAGGCCCATCATGGTGCAACTATGGGACCATGACACGTGCTGTGAGTTAAATGTATACATATCCAGTGAAGCTTTCCAAAATTATATGTCCCATCTTCAGTTCTTCCCTTCTTTCCCATCACTGTCTCTTGGATGTTACTACCTGGGGCTTTTTTTTTCTGTTCTTGAATTGGTTTTAAAATCAGCAGCAGAAGGCTGTTACAATTACTTTGCTCAAAATCTGTTCCTGAGCAGCATATAATGGCAGTAAAATGAAATGTAGTAATAGTTTGTTCTAGGCTTTGGCTATAGGACGTTGCCATATTACAGTATTTTCTTTGAGAGAATTAAAGTGAATAGGTATAGACATTTCATAAATAAGTTCAATAATCAACTTCTGTAATGTAAGCCCTTTAACTAGAGGTATCCTGATGGATACCTTGGTTGGATGGGGGGAGGAAAAAATACATAATAATCTCACCTGAATTTTTCAGTACCTAAATCATGTCTGAGAAGGCTTTTGGATTTGTCACACTAAATTCTTTTAACTGACAATGAAGTGGAAAAATGGAAAGGTTGGGGGGTGAAATGGGTAAGGGGGAGGTTCTATTTCAGAACTGCTTATATCAATCTGAAATAGGAGACCTGCAGGATTTCCTGTTAACTGGGGCAAAGACAATGTAAGCAAGAAGTAACAAGGGTAATGTTAATTGTTACAGTTGATATAGGATCAAAATAACTACAATACAAGATCACTGTAACAGTTATTCTCCAGGAAAAATTCTTTCTTTCCTTGAAAAGCATTGAATTAGATGGCCTTCAGTGTAAGCATTTACTTTGGATAAGAAAATAAAACTGACTTTTTCTTTCCCCAAAATTAGCTCCTGGCAGCTAACCGTGTTTCTCAGAAGTTTAAAAACTGCTGAGGGAATGGTCAGATTTCTAGTTCGTTTTCTGGTCCATATAGATTTCTATGGAAGGTGGTTTTTTTTAAGTTTACTTTCCTTGAAGAGGAGCTGATTTTATTTTTAGTTGTATAATTTTGTGTAAAAAGATTATTTTCACTTAATGCTATTGACAGAGATATTTCACCATGAGTTCTATTGCTTCTTATTCTGGAGGTATCACCAGCCTGATTGAGTGATGTTAAAATTTTTATGTTTACATTTAAAAGTATAGATATCTATCTATCTGCACCTTTACTGAAAATCAAGGAATGAAGCAAAGAGACGATCAGGGTTTTCATTTGAAAAAGAAAAGATAGTTCTTAGTATTATTTTTTTTCCAGAAGAACAAAAATCTATTTATTCTGTGGCATTTTTTTCTGTGTTAAAGGATCGTAAGTAGATTATATTCTTTGTTACAGCATTGCCTCATTTTGTTCTGACAGATTAGTGAGACATCCAGCTAGAAACAGCAGGATTTGACGATGGATGAGACAGATGCTAGCCTGAATTGTGTTTGTATTCAGCTGCTAACTTCACATCCCTCTAAAGACAACCACATCTTTTGGCTCTTCAGACTTTACCAGGGAAGGCTCTGTTGCATGTATAGTAAGTCCAGAGTACGAGCAAAGCCTGTCAGTAGATGGGCAACTGGAAGAGTTGGGCAACTGGAAGAGAGGGAGTGATGTGAAGCTTAAAGCTTCGCTTCAGTGAAGGACAAGGGTTGGGGGGAGATGGATAAGAGGGCACTGGGTAGAGCTTGTCAGATGGGATTAAGTATTTTCAGGTAACGCATCTACCTTATGGAAGGTGCAGATATATCATCAGTATTGGTGCAGATTATCCTACATACGTAAATTAAAGGATTTGATATCTTCAGGGTTTGGGGTTTTTTTTAGGTTTCTAAAACTGGTTTCTTGCCATTTTTTTTTGTTTTTGATTTCTCATTCTTTTGTGCAATATTCACAAAAGTATTAAACTACTGTTCAGTATGTGTGTACAGAGGCAATTACATGTTTTAACAAGTGAATAAACACAAAAGAAAAAAAGAGAATTGCACTTTAAATGAGCTTTATTGCTTGGAGTTGTGCCTAAAATAATCTAGATGCCTCCTGCTGTGTGTGGCTTTTGTTTGAAACTAATTTCCCTGCTAGTGTTGCTGTTTCCAAGGTATCTTCACATCACTTTCACAAAATCAATATGCACTCTAGCATGGTTAAAAATATTCATATAGTGTACTGAGTTTTTGTTGTGCAATGACTTTAATTTAACCGTGGAATTTTAACACTGATGATGCAGCCAGATTATTACTTTCCCCTTCCCTGAAGCTTGCGTTTCCTACTGCCAATCAAGGCCAACGGCAAAACTTCCCTAGGACTAGCATAGCCCTTAAAGAATAATGTTCCCAGCATATGTTTTTGTTTGAGAAAAGAAGTGCAATATTATCTCTTAGACTTTCTGGAAATAATCAAAGGCCCTGAAAATCCGAAACAGACCTGAATTTTTCATACAGATCCAAAAAAATGGGTTCCTCAACTTTACATCGCATAGCAGTGAGACTAGACACAGCAACTAGACTGCATCATAGGTCAGTAAAATTAATTTCATTTTTGATCTAAAGGCTGATTTGTTGTAATGATGCTAGAAAACTGAATACCATTCGCGTGATTTACTTTGTTTGCATGTCACAACCATATGCACATTCTAAAGTGTCATACTCGGGTAGGTTGCATGTTGGGGGGGAAGTATTTCTGGTTTTGCACAGCACATAATCCTCTTCATATGAACATTTTCTCGCCATACAAATGGAAATCCGTTCTTGAATTGGGCTTCCGTAACTATTCCTTATTTCGTTATAGTGGCTTTTTCTGAGCAGAGTGGATTTAATACATGATCCTGGTGGTAGGTCTCAGTATAGTAATCTTAAAACTATGCTATCAAGGAAATTCAGTCACTGTTGTGGTAAAGCTGCTCACTGCCTACTTAATTGTAAAAGCACCACAATAAAAACAGTATAATTCCAGTGTCAGTGAAATCTTAAATTCAATACTAGCTAAAACAAGAGGTACCCTTACTATCTGCTTTGTTGGTTTTGTTTTTTAACCCAGGCCGGAGTAAATACTGTATATTGGAATTTGCTTGTAAAGTTGATTTAAAAACCTGTATGTAAAAATTCTTTCCTCAATGTTGCTCTAGTGAATAAAAATAAAAGTAATAATTCTAATAAGTATCTATTTCTCCTGACTGTTCACTTCATGTATGTTAAGTCATTGTGCAGAATTATAGGACTGTAGACAGGAAATGGTGGGGGAAGGAAAGATTACACTTACCCTTACAGTGTTTTCTCATGGAATTGTCTTTCTCCAACAGACTTGCAGGCTTTTAGCATGAGATTTCCTTATTCAAGAAAAAGGAAAAAAAAGGCATAGAAAAGCTAAGCATTTTATTGTATTGTTTCCAGATGAACAAGGACTGATGTGGCAAGTTTTTAAAGGTATGTTATCTCACCTCTAACGCACAGTTGAGGAGAGAAGAGTATTTCTTATGTAATTAACTAGTTTAAAATTACTATTGTAAGAGATTACTTTGAGAAAGTTACTCCCCCACAGGAGTCCAGATCAATATAATATATGCACACATGTAAACGTTCATAAGTAGCTCCTAATTATGTATTAGTATTTTGCCCATGGTTTGAATGGTTTATTATTCTTGAGAAAAAGGGAAATCTGCTCCACTAATTTCATCTGACCTGTTTCAGTAGGTGGAAGTTCAAGTTTGAAATTTTAATCAAAATTTGGGGATAGGTAAAGGGAGAATCCTGTAGTTTGAAGTTAGAACATTTAAATGCTGCAGACAGAAGCTTATAATCCTTAACCTTGGTTTTATTTTGAGCTTCAAGATGATCTTTCAAGACTTCCACAGGTTTTGAGTGCAGGGGCGAACTCCTGCGTAGGGTTTCCAAATTCAAACACATTTTAGGTACCGTCCTCAACTGGGGCCCAGAAAGACTGTGTTACAGCGATGTCTAATCCTATCAGTGCGATCATCAGATGTTAAAGAGCTGATGCAATGACTATGTAGTGTTCCTAAAAGCTGTACGTCACAGCTTCCCTGTCTTCTCTGCCCTCTCCCATCCAGAGGCAAAGGCCTTGTGGCAGTGATGAGCGATGTTCTGCTGACTGGACTGAGAGTGACGTTCTCCTGATGTTGGAAGAGATCTGTTTACTGTCATCGGGCAGAATATTACCTGTGAGGAGAAAGTGTTAGATGAGGAGGAACTTCTGACATTTCCCTATTGCAACCCAGATTCAACACCCTTGGCACCTTTCCTTGTTTAGGAATGGTTTATTTTTATGAGCACAGCTGAATGTAGCTGAAGTAGACTAGTTAATACTGGTGCATGCATAACATCAACCAGATTGTTGTGGTTGCTTCTTTCCCTAGGTTATGAATATTAGCTGCTCTTTCAAATGAGTATTGGCTTTTAGCAGAGGACATAAATGCCACAGCTCTAAAAATGAGTTACTCAAGTATTTAATGCTCATCAGTCAGTCTGAAAGGTAAGAAGGGGATTTTCTGTTAGTTCTAATTGTTTACTGTGAAACCACAGGCAGTAAGAGTCCTCAGGTCTAGTACAATACATGGGGTAGGTCTGTGTGCTTGCTCCGAGTCCTCACTGAATATAGTGGAAGTTCTTGATAGGAAGCTAAAGGCAGAAGTAATTGCCTTGCGTAACAGACCAGAAACTCTGCTTTGGAATAACTAAATGAAAAATCGTTCTTAAAGCAGAACAAAATCTGAAAACTTCAAAGCTCTTTAAATAATAAAATGCTTCCCTCCATCACAGCCTCTGAAAATCATTTCAATTGTTGAAAGCATTTTATGATAGAGGTTGGTTTTTAAAGCCTGTTCAGTGCCAGCCTCTGAAATAGCCCAAGCTGACAGACACTGAAAAACAGTTGTGGAGACAGAATTCTCCAAAAGTTACTTTACTTTTTTCAGAAAATTCCATAGAAATGCAGCAATTTGGGAGAAACGTTTAGATTTCAATTGAGCTTCATACTGTGATAGAATGTAGTTCACCTAATACATCTCCAATCAAAACAATTGTTTAAATTTTATTCTGAAGAGAACTGATACATCATTGTCTTGGGTGCTACAGTTAGAGAGACACCCTTGAAAATCAGCCTGTGTAAATTTCCCTTATGATCATCAGCATAGAACAGCTTTTGTGCACACACAGTGCTAAGTCTAGGGATGGTAAATACCACTAACTCAGCTAAATCAGAAGTTTATGCATATAAAACATAGGAGACTTTAAAGACTTGGATCACTTAGACGATAGATATCAGTGCACAGTAATATAGAAATCCCCCGATTCCTACAACTCTTTACTCCATTTGAATTTTTACCCAGTTTGACAAACCATACTAATCCCATGCTACCTTTAATCTTTGTGCCTTAGTTTCCTCGTATAAAATTAGAATAATATATAATAGAATAATATATAATATAAAATTAGAGTAGTACCAGTGTTAGCAAAGTCCAGACTTGCAAGACAAGCTGACAGCATGATAAAAATTCCCTGAGGAAACGAATTCTCCCTTTTTTTCTGGAATATTATATTAATCTCCCCGCATTTGCCTGCTTAGGAGTTTTCAAAAGCCTGAGCTATATACAAAGCTCAACTTTAAAATAAAATAAAATTTAAAAAAAATCTTAAAGTAATTCCTTGCAAGGCAAGTTTTGTGGAGCTTATTTGGAGCTATTTTGTTACTATGAGATCCAGTGAATTTCCATCTTACTAGGGCTCCACAACAGTTACTTGCAGGAATTCATGAAGTATAAATGAGAGGGAACAGTTTCTCTGTGTGAGTTACACGCGGCACAGTGGACAAGTTCTCTGAAGCCCTGTGAGGAAGTTCTCGTGGGAATACGTATCCCAAACAGTACATTGTCAGTATCGTGGTGTGGTAGGAACCTGTGTTCCCATCTTCCTGGAGGATCCCAAAGATGTATGTTAAACTCACAACTTTTTGTATAAACTTACAGGGTACTTCTTTTTTTAAATTCCACTCACCTTTGGCAAAGTGATTTGAGCAACCAACTTCTGTGTTGTTCAGGCTGCTACAGGCAGCTCTCAGTTCAGTCCTGGTTTATAAACCCTCTCAGGTTCTGCTCTGTAATTTCTGTGGGTTGTTGCTGTGTTACTTATTTATTTTTTTGTACTCCAGTAGCAACCTAGAAGCTCCCAGTTGCAGGTGCGAGCCGTTTGTGCGAGATCTTGTATCAAACAGTAGTAGCCAAGGAGTTATTGCTGCAAGATACACAGCAGAAGGTTGTCAAGCTGAGTTGATCCTGCCAGGATCTGAACTTATGTTTCTAGAAAGTCTATGATGTTCAAACCATATGCTTATAAACTGTTGCAGATTTGGCATTACCATGCAGGGAAGCTTAATGATACACAAGCTCTCTGCTAATAATACTCCTGGCATTTTATGCTGACATTCAATTTCTTACTTCAAAAGAGTTAGTTAAGGTCTGTGTGTGTGTACTGTATTAATGGCTGTTGAAAGCTCTGTGTGTGGCATTTCTGGGACACGCAGCGTACTGAAAAAATACTGTGTATTTGTATTTATATATGCAAAATATGTATTTCCTTTAAAACATGCTTCTCATGACATTTATTTTTGAGCTGCTTTGAGGGTGTTAATTTTCTCCAGAGGTTGCCTTTGACAGTTGTTATTCCATTATGTAATACTGTCTGATTTCATACAAATTATTTCTTTGAAAGGAGAGAAAGGGTCATGGAGGTTATTTTCACACTGCAGTGTGAAATCACATCTCTTACACGGCTGATGGATAACACTGCATCACCTGTGGATGTATGTCTTTTGAAGTCTTATCCTGGAATGTGACTAGTGTAGGTACAAACTAAGAAATTTGAGGAGAGGTGTTAGATACATGCTAAGGGTCACAGGACAGGTGTTCTAGAAGAGCTTCTCAGCTGTTCCTGTGCGTAAGGGCATGGGTCATCACATTGTGCTAACTGCTCTGAACTGAATACCAGGCCTTAGCAAATGTGTTTTTGTCAGTGTCTCCAGGGTAAATAAGGTCTAATAGTGTGCACTTTCTTGGTAAAGCACTTAGAGCTCTACTGAGAAAAGGACAAGAATTAAGTGTTATTATTTTAATTGTAAATGCATAGAAAGCAGGTGGATAAGAGCAAGCAAGATGACATGCTTTGTCTAGGAAAAATCCCATGGATTTCATCTACTCCCTTTCTCTCTTCAGATCAGCTTAAAAGATGACTTATATTTTCATGTTTTGATAGCGAAAACTTCTGTTCTTGCCCTTCCTCCACCCCATTTTAATGCAGCCAGAAGGCTGGACTTTTGCTCCTGTGAACAGCAGAGGGCAGTGCAATGCAAGCAGCCGAAAGACTGCACGTTTATAACCATCTAATTTCTGTACATGTAATTTCTCTCTATGTCAAAACACCTTCCTAGGCATAGGTGGGGCTCTGTCTTTTTGAGCAGCGTACAGACCGTTCGTCTCCGCACTCTGCCCTGTTTGCTTTGGTGGGCTAGCCTCAAACCGAGCTATACTGATTTATTGTTTTCAGTGAGCAGGAGCAACATGGTTCCATTAAAAGCAGCAATCGTCCGTTTGGAGGTGGAGGAAGTAAACCAGGCATTGATAACCTCAACTGAAGCATCTGTCTAACTTGAACTGGAATAATTTAGTTGTTTTCCCTGCTTGGTCTCTGTGACAGGCTTGTCTTGTTTCAGCTGGCTGTGTTTATCATTCAGCTCACTGACTGCTCAGGTTGGAAATCCACAAGGGATACAGGAGATAAAGACTAAACGTGCAAATGCGTTTGCAACTCCAAGCCCTTGTAGAAATCTTTAACCTGCTCTTTCAGTGCACATACATACCCTGCAGAGAAAATCCTGCCTGCCTGGGACGAGGTGTTCTCTTCACTATGCTGCAACAATTTGCTGTGCTCCTGGTCACCCCTGGAAAATTACTCAGGGAGAACGTACGCATGTTTTCTTTCCTGTCTGATTGTGCATCAAATTTGTGGTATGTAGCATAGATTAAATAATCAGAAATCACTAATGCTATTGGGTTCTCAGTTTTCAGTGTGCTTTAAATGAGACTGATTTCTTGAGCATACTTTTGTTACATCTTTTAAAAAAAAAAAAAAAAAAATTACTCACTGCTAAGGTTCCTCGAATTTAGTACCAGTAGGTAACACTTCCTCCTCAGACCTTCAGTAATGGAAGTGATCACTCATTTGCATACCATGTTTCATTGCCCATCAGGCTCGGCTGTCTGTTGATTTGTTAGGATCTGCACTTTGATATGTGAAAGCTATAGCAGTGACCAGCCCCACTGCAGTAAGCCTTCCAGGCTGCAGAACAGGATTTTTTTGCATACCAACATGTTTGAGAACATGGTTTAATTTGCTTGCCACTGAGAACGCACTGAAATCCTGTAAGAATATTTAATGCAGAACCAACTCGGGGAAGAAACTTAATTATTTGCATTTTATTTTTATGAAACATGAGGCCTGTTGCGTTCATATTAATTTAAAGATAACTTTTCTACAAGTAGAGCGAGTATGAATTAAGGTTAGAAGAATTTATGAATTACACGTTACTGCCCTGAATTAGGATAGATACAAGCAAGCAATTTTTCAGGGAATTAAATTAGTGATGTGTTAGGCCTGGGCTTTACATTGTGACTTGCTTGTTTGAGTTGTAGCTCAGGGAAACCTTGGACTCAACTGTTTTTTCAAGCAGTTCTGTGCAGGTACACAAGGAAAAGATTCTTAATGACCCCTAAACTGCAACTGTTTGAAAATTTCCCATTGAACCTTCAAGTCAATTGAGTCCACGTTAGCCAGTCACCACATTTTCGTACAACTTTTGCTTTTTAGTACTTATTCAGAAAACTTTTCCTGGCCTCTCTTCTCTAAAAAACTGGTATTCTGATAGCAAACAAATCACTCTTAAGTGACAATTTATGTCAATTTAAACACTAAGCAATCAGGGCTTTACACCTTGGGTGTAAGCTCTGTAGAAATACAACGTAGTACTTGGCAAACATGGCTTCTATTGCAAGATCTGAATGATCTTCTCGGGATAGTAATGCTTTGCATCATTACTGAAGAATACAGAAAAAACTTCATTTTTTCAGACTGAATCCAGCAGAGGGAGTTTTGTGGTCTCTTTTTAAAAGCAATGACGTTCTTTTTCTCCTATGGTCCACAGAGGCTATAACATGAGTTATTGTTGGTACGTACCACCTAAGCACGAAGAACACTAAGGCAGTGCTGAACTATGCCATTCTGAAGGGTTTGCCTGTAGCCATTGCAGGCCAGGAGGAAGCTGCATTACTGAAGCCGTATGAGAAAGCTGTAACATCAAGTCTTGTAACATCTCTTGGAGGAAGCGTTGGCCGTGCATTCAGCATGTTTGCCACACAACAGAATATGCTGCAGACTTGCCTGAGACTGCAGTAACTTTCAAGACCAGAAGCAGAGCCACTATGTTAATGACTATGCCTGTCCCATCTAAATGACAATGCATGGTAGTTGAAAAACTAACTCAGCTCAGGTTGGTGCTAGTTTAGGCACCTGTTAACCACATCATGTTCTGGCATATGTGTGCCTCTTGTTTCTCTCTATTTCCCATGTTTGCCCTTGCAAAACGAATCAAAAGCAACAGGGGCAGAGCTCACAAAGGCAATTCCTTTTGAACTTCTAAAGCAAGCATATGGATGCAGGAGGTACCTAGCCAAGCTGGAACATCACTGTATGTATGTGGATGTGTGTTCTAACAAAAAAAGAAAATGGGGCAGTGGAAGATTCATTTTAATATTTACTGTCTTGCCAACTGTATCCTACTCAAAGTGATACTGGTGCAGGGTCCGGAAGAAAAGATTCCGTTCTATCTACTGAAGTGTATTGACCCTATTTCCAGAGGGTTGTCTCTTCTCCTCTGACATCTCCAGTTCTACCTAATCTGCCTCGTCCAAGTTGGGAGAATAGGGGAGGAAGGAGCTGGCATTCTGCAGACATGACCATACCAGTTTTATCCTTTGTTTTTCCCCCCTAGGATGTTTTCATACATGTACACAGTCTCTTGCCTGCCTTGCATCTTCACAGTTCCCCTAGCTGTTTACATACGTGGATTCCCCTTATTTGTAATTAAATATAAGTGTATCAGCCCAGTAACTTAAGGAATTCTGAATCTCTTCTCTTTCTCTCTTTTAAAAAGCTATCTGCAGACAATTAACTTAACCCAAGTTGTGATCGCCACATCATTTTACCCGCTTTTCCTGTCAGTCTTAGAGTGGTCTTGGCATTGATTTGTTTGATTGTTGGTAACTATTTCCTTGTTCCTCTCTTCCATAGTGACCTGTGGGCATTACTGAGTTTGTCTTTTCATCACATAACTACAGAGGACACAAGCTTTTCAACGGCAGAGTGCAGACAGACAATGCATTAACCTCTTACTAGAGTAACCAAGGAAATCACTTTTCAGTCCTGAGTCTGCTCCTCAGATGTTTTTCCTTGCTGTCTAAAGCCATATTGTCAGCCTCTGTGCCATCAAAGGTATGGGAATAATTAATTCTCATCAGCTTTGCTGTTTGGATTGTTTTGTGGAGAAACAAAGCAAACACTGTCTGAATGCATTTTAAGTCAGCTATTTATAAGTCTCTTTAAAGCTGCAGCTTTGATAAGGATTCCACCTCTGTTTTCTTCCTTTAATTTGCTCCATTAAAACATGCATGATCTCTCAGCACACCTTTGGCACTTGCCTGTGTTCTGACTAGCTGCAGAAGAGCCTGCTGCCATGGTGGGGAACCTGAGTGAACTCTGCTGGAAGCGCACAGCCCTGAATCCAACAGCAGCTGGCCCAGCTGCTGATAGCTATGTGCAGAGCTGTGGCTTGTTTTTTCTTTTCTTTTTTTGGAACATAACGGCCCTGGGTCAAACAGACCATTTCCAGGAATAGGCCATTTATTCAAACATGTGTTGGTTGGTTTGGTTCCTTGGGCTTTTTAGTTGCTTTGGGATATTATTTTTTTTTCTGTAAAAAGCCAAGGTGCCTTCCTACCCTGATGGAAGGTACATGGAAATATCTGGCTGTTTGCCCAGCTGTTGGATGTCCTGCAAAATTTCTTATTCGCCTGTTCAGCAGTTGTTAAGTTTAGGTTGGATGCACCCTAGTGCTTTTGCTCTCCGGTGGTTGCAACGACCACCTGTCACAATTGACCTGATGAGTCTGGTGATGCTGAATGTGACCAGCAGTAAAAGTGCCAGGGATTACAGGAAACTCACTCCCACAACCCAGGGGTCTCTCTTAAATTTTATGCTTCTATGGCTCCCATGGCCATTTGCATGTGTGCCGTCAGCCATTTAAGTCAGCTGCTTTGGGAGAGCTGGACGGTACACTGGGGCGCTTCTGAGGGCGAGAGTGACAAGTCCTGGTGCTCTCAAGAGAAGGGGGTGAGGTAGGGAAGAAAAGGAAAAGAAAAAAAACCCATGTGCACTGTGAAAAGGGCTGTAAATAAACAGCTGCTAGTGGTCCTGGGGATTCCTGCTGCAGGCCCATGACGTGTGATGCTTTGTGCCGAAGTTTGTAAGCTAAAATGTACAGTTGAAGCACCTGGTGCTGAACCAGGCTAGGATAACCAGATTCCTGGAAAGGATTTGCAGTGTGTGTTACTGTACGTGGGTGTGATTCGTGCAGGGTTCAAAAGGTACAAAAGGTTTCTTGGCACTTTTAAATGGCTGTTACTTTCCCCCTCTAAATAACAGGAATGAAAAAAAAGTTGCTCAATTCTGAAAAAGAAAATGATTTTCTTTTTCTTGACCTGGTGCTTCAGATGCTCTATGGAAGCCAGTACAGCTTCCTTTTACTTTTAACAGCATTGATCGTTCAGGTGACATTTGTATTTATTTCCCCACAAGCTAAACAGGGCCTTGTGGGCTCTTGAAGAGCTTACCAACATGAGCGTCCTGATTAGAAGATGCTACTTTTCCCTGTTTGGGTGCCAGCACTGTTTGAGCCAAGCAGACTGCTGAATGTCAGACTCAGTGGCAGACTTGGAGCTTTTGCTGGGGTATCGATGGGGATGGCAAAATTCTGACCCCCGCATCAGCCACCTGTGCTTTGGTGGATTTAATTCTGCAAAGAAGTGATCTGGTGTATGCAATATAGCTAATGTTTGGTCTCCTAAAACAGAAAGCAGAATAATTCCTGCCTTATGTGAGCGTTCAATAGACTTTCACTCTTCATTTGTGTGTTAATGTGTTTGCATCATGTTATTTGCTCATGCAATGGCCTCACTTTTTCCTCCTTTCCACACGATTCTGCCACAGAAAAACAAATGCATCTTATTTCTCAGCTACAGTGAATTTGCACCTTATTCTCTGATGGCTAATTATCAAGTTGTGGCTGTTAGACTTATAGATGCAATCACTTTCAGGTAGTTTCATGGGCTGTGGTAACAAATGCTTCGCTAAAACCCCAAAAGGTGTTATTTTTGGAAATGCTCGTGATATTATGGATGAGCATCAAAGATGATTAATGTGTCTTTTGTAAACACTATCTCGTACTAATCTCTTTGTGCTTCTGCTTCTGGCTGAATAAAAGTTGCCCACTGAGATTCCTGCTTCAGCTGGTGCTCCTTTAGGGTCTGATAAGTGTGAGGCTCCTCAGCTAGTGCTCATTATTATTAATTAAGGAGCAGCTCTGTTCTTGGCAACCTGAGGCACAGCTTCATGAATCAAATACTAACTGTGCTGGGATGATCAATGAGGAAAGTGGTCTGTTGCTTTGTAAAACCAGAACCAATGGTTTATAATATAGTGACTTTTGGGTTATTTTATTTGAGTTAATTGCTATATGATCAACCATAAAAGGTCATCCAGAAGATCCACTTTCTTTTGACAACTTTTGCTCTGTGATTGTCCTTCACTTCCCATTTGAATGATTGGGAGACAGATGTGTGGTTTTTAATTGGTTTTTAATTCTCCTAAGCTCTGGGAGGTGTTGACTGAACAGATCTCCAATTTATTTATTGATCTCTGTTCACAGCTCCAAATTGTTCTTTTAGCAGCCTTTATTGCTGGTTGTTCTCCTCTCTTATGCAGAAGGCTAACATTATTTTTTTTTAAGAATTAATAGAAAACAGTAAGTAAAACAGCAACCAAGAGTTTTGAGCTGGTGCTCAGCTGAGTTCCCTTCTGTCTTTTCCAAAAGCCATACTCAGGAATGAGCACAGCTTGTATGAAGAAGCCAAGGGCCAGTAACTGCTGGAGCGGGGAACTGAAGGATCAGATCATAAATTCAGGCTGACTAAGCATTTGCTGAAGTTCCTCGACCAGAAGGTCTTAATATCCTTCCTGATAGACTGTAGTGGTTTCTGTACATGCTGTTTACCATGTTGCAATTTGAGACCCATAAGGCTGCTACCTGAAGCTCATTTTGAATGTTTGCAGAGCAGTATTTTCTCAACAGAACTGCAGTTGGACTGGATATGCTGTTCAGAGGGGCTGAGCAGCGCTGGCTTGCTTCTTTTAATCCATATTATTCCCTGCCTTTTCTTTGGGTGTTGTTATTGCTGGCTGTTCTTGCAGACCGCAGGGTGTGCAAGAGCATGCTGTAAGGATGAAAAGGAGATTATTTGCGTTCTTTTTTCTGGATGCATTGCTATGTTTGACGTGGACTGAGTTGGTATCCCTCCTCCACTCTTTAGCAGTTTTTATAGGCTGTTTATTGCATCAGGGCAGCTGGGCCCACCAGGGCTACTAATTCTGGGCCCAATCATGTATAGCAAAATGGCTACTGGCCTGGAGATGTCACGGGTTCCCCTATGCCACCCTCCCAAGTATACCTGATTTCAGGGTTCTGAGCTGCCATCATGTCTCTGTTCTTGCTCAAGTCCACCTGAGACACCAGCCATGGGTGTATTTCAGGAGGAAAAAAGGCATGCTGTTGGAAGTCAGGCTCATTCATGAGTCATTTGAGTCTTTTGAACATCTAGTCCAACCCCCCTGCAGTGAGCAGGGACATCTTTAACTAGATCGGGTTGCTCAGAGCCTCATCATGCCTGGCCTTGAATGTCTCCAGGGATGGGGCCTCACCACCTCTCTGGGCAACATGTGCCAGTGTCTCACCACCCTCATTGTGAAGAACTTCTTCCTAATGTTTCATTTACACCTGCCCTGCTCTAGTTTAAAGCCATTGCCCCTTATCCTATTGCTACATGCCCTTTCAAACAGCCCCTCCCCAGCTTTCTTGTAGGCCCCGAAGTTTTTTCTTTGCCATCAACAGGGCTTTAGTTGTGTGGGTGACCAGCTGTGCCCACCTCTTGCTTGGATGGGAAGAGGAAAAGGCAGATAGGAGATCTTCTCCCCACTTCCGCCAGGAGCTGGTGTCCTGGGTTGAGCGCAGCAGGGAGATGCTGCTGTGTTGGTGGACAGAGTTTTGTGAGAGTGAGCAGCTCCTGCTGCACTGGGCCAAGCTGGGTCGCTGTTGATGTGAGCTTGGTAATTAAATCTTGGAGGAGCAGCTAAGTTGTTTCTACCCCTTGCATGCATGTAGTAATTAAAAGACCTTGTAATTAATGGAGACTGGGGAGGGAAATCAACTGGAACCTGTCAATTTGAGCTGTGCTTTGATGGTGAAGATTTACACAGCGAAGCAGCTACTTGCCTTTTACAGCTTCTGTAGGTCAGAGCTTTACATGACACTATGAATAGCCAGTGAGGCTTTGCAGGTGTTAGACAGACTCTCCCTGTCTTACCAGGGGGAAAAAACCTGAACTCATTAAGTATGTTGAGAGATCCTAGATCTTTCATTCTATCTCTAAGTATCTGAGATTGCCACTCTAGTGACATAAAGCTTACGCATTTATGGAGGGGAGGGCATCTTTTATTTAAATACATGTATATATTTCCTTGGCAATGAGAAAGCACCTACTAAAATAAAAATTAAAATAAACCCAGTAACTTCCTCTCCTCATTGGTAAGACTGCAATGCAGAGCACTCAGAAAGCTGTGTAATCTGTTAAGTGATCTCACACATCTTTTTTTTTTTTCTTCTGATGTGGAGGTACAGCACGGCTGGTCTCACTGAACACGATTCAGCACTTCTGTAATTCTGAGAGTTCAGGTCTCGCTCACCTCGTGCTTTCCAGCCCCCGTGCAGAATATGAAATTACTGGCTGCCTCCTGGGCTTTCTGTGGAGCTCGTTGCCAGGGTCTCATCACGGAACACATCTGGGGAGCTTCAGAATCAAGTATTAAGGAGGGCTGCAGAATCAGTGCTACCATTATTTTTCTGTACAGTCTGGCCAATGCCAATAACGATATTATGTTATCCTTCCTCTTCTACCGGTTGTTTCCTGAAGATTGTGCAAAACATTGTGTTGTCCCTTTTCTTGCGATATCTGCAGGAATGTGAACTGGGAGGAGCAGCTGCTACGGTTAATCGTCACTGGGGACAGAAATTCCAGATCCTGCTCCTTGCTGACTTCTGCAGAAAAGGCTGTGCAATAGTAAATCTGGAGAGAGACCAAATGTAGCTTACAAGTGCCCTATACCTTCCATTCCTTTGTGAGTAGCCCACTGCACTGCGAAGGAAAATTACTGTCATCTGACACCTGGAGAAGTGATGGGGAGAATCATCCCTTACCTATAGCCTGTCAGCCTGTGCTGAGCCAGGCTCATTAATGAGATACATCAGCAAATCCTCTGCCTGCCTCATAAACTCGCTTGGTCTAGTCACTCTGTCCATTATGGTGGCTGGTAATTGTGTGGGAGCAGGATGTGATTTCTGTTTATTACTGTTCAAACAGGGATTTGCTTTTAGTTGCACAGTTTGTGTTTAACAAAAGCATCTGTAAATGGGTTCTGATCAGTGACATCTGCACCAGCACTATTAGGTCAAAATGAGTGCTTTGTATATTTATTGAGGCAATGCTGCTTAGGTCTTAGATCTCTAATTCTCCCCTTTTTGACTGGATTTCCTTTATCTGTTCTCTAAGCAAAGCTCTAGTACTGTGCTTCCTTTGGCTTGCATAGCTGTTAAGTCAACAAGTGTGAGTTTGGGCTTTTCGCTCCAAAATGACCGTGAAACTTGTGTCTCATATTTTGGTGGTTTTCTTCCCTTCTTGTGACAGAGACAAACAAATTCCCCATATCTGTAGGACCTAGCTTGCTGGTTCAAAATGCTACTGTGTTGTGGGGAATCGTTACTGGCCTTCTCAGCAGGTCCTTGAACAACCGAGAGAATAACCGACCATCTTTTCAAGAGGAGCCATACTGGGGTCTCTGCTACGATCTTTCCAGGAGCCTGCTTCTATAACAATGAACCTGAATTCATCCTTCAATGCAAATTTTTAAAGTTTGTTCCTAGCATCCACAAGTCTGCATCAATCAGGAGAATTGATCTGCAAATAGGTTAAGAAAATAATTGAGCTGTACTGACCAGAGGCAAATGAGGCTCCAAGGCAGTGAGAGGAAGAATGCGGCACTGCCCAGGAGTGTACAGACATGTCTATATCTGAGATAACGACCCTGTTAAAATGGCGCGTCACCTCTCTGGGGTTTGAAAAGTGTTGGATTGGAAGACATTCCTCCCTGCTCTTACCTGACTCTGTGGAGCAAGATCCCAGAACGGCCTTAGCCAAGATGGGCTGCAGGACTTCCAGCTGCTGAGTTGCTGCCAGAGATGTTTGGAGGATCCACCCTGCTTTGGCAGCAGCTTAGGCAGTTTCACAGGCCAGCTGTAAAAATGCATGATGCAGTGGGCAAAAAGCTGGCAGAAACTCCAAATCAATCTGTCTTTGAAGAACAGAATAGACTGCTGCTTTAGAAGTTTCAGTACCTTTTCCCACATCTGGGAAGCTTAGCAGAAGAATAGGGCCCTGTGTAATGAAGCATGAGGCGGAGCTGCCAAACTCTTCCTCAAGGTCTTTTTTGAGCTGCTGGTTTTGTAAGAGCCAAACTTTGCTCTTATGTTCCTCCTGTCCCCTTTCCTACTCTAACTGCTCCCCCATTCCTCAGCCTCCCCTCCCTCCCGCCAGCCGCTGGATTGCAGAGAGGCATGGGAACATTTCACAAGTAGCTTTCAAAGCCTTTTTAGGGATTTTAACTGCTCGCTTCCTGCTGTTCCTAATGGAGCCAAGCAGCTAAATCCTGAACTTGAAAACCTGCAAAGGTCAAGGGAAGTTAAATTCTAGGTATGTGGTGTTCCAGGATTGTCCCTGTGCTCAGTAGCAGCAACTGCGACAGCGTGTTTAGTACACAAACTGCTTGCCTACTGGGCCTTGCCTTAAGTGCCTCGGTGGTAGTAATGTATTAGCGTGGCCATCATTCTTCGTCTTGCTGAAAATAGCAAATTTGCAGGGCCAGCATTGGTGGAGTTGCTGTGGGAAGAGATTGCATGACACGAGTTTATCCAGGTAGACGTAGTCCTAGCAACTACTTGTTGGGCAATCTTTGATCTCCACTCTTCAAACCAACTGAATATGGATTTGCTTTCAGGTTGGTTTTCTAACTGGAAAGTGTCTTAGCCAAATACAAACTGAAGGGGAGGGACCTCAGCTACTGGATGAGTGGCAGAGAGACTGTTTCTTGGTATAAGCTGGAAGAGAAGTTTTCTAGGGGAAGAACATTTACAGGCTAAATCCATGCCTTGTTAGAATGGAGTAACTTGATTGCAGCAGCACTTGACTAGATCCAGGATTTTATGTGAGAGGGTCAAGTAGGACAGATGACTTCATTGAAGAATTTGTCTCTAAATATTTTAGTTTGCTAAGTGTTTCTAAAAGAATTACCTTAAAATTCCAGGTTGAAATGTTTCCTATGGGATTTCTCTCCAAGTTGTTAAAAAAAAAAAATAAGTAATGTCATCTCAGTTTCAGCCAGCTACTGCTTTTAGCTGACTGAGACTTATATTGCATTGTGATGCATGCCTTGTTTTGTAATCCTAATTAGACTATTGAAAAATTTAATAGATGTCCATTTCAGAGGCTGCTTTCGATATCTTAATTGCAATATAACTAAATTCAACCTGTGTGATGTGTACTTACCAACAGAAGATAATCAAAGCAGTCTGAAAAGTGCTAGTAAATGTTTATAGGATTTTTCCTGTGCTTGATATTATGAATCTTCTTGTGTTTGTGTGTGATTCATCAGCGGTCAGTTCCCTTTTCACAGTTCAAATCTTGCGATTGACACAGTATGTCCTTCGCATCTCTGAAAGCTACTCACTGATTTCCTTTTGGATTTTTGAATGCTCAGGTACTCCAGTGATGTCTATGTTTGATTTTTGTTACTGTTCTCAGTCCTGGAGTGCAACAAATGCTAGAAGCTTATTCCATCATACTTGATGATATATTTTCATGTGTATACGGTTCGTTCTGTTCATCGACTTCACAGAACTTAATGGAAGTAAGATGTTATATCCTTTCAAAAATGGGGACAATTAGAGGATGAGGGTGCTGACAGACTTTTGTTACTAATAGATATAGAATTTGCAGTATTTCTGGACCACAACTCAGACCTTTTCAGATATTACCAGTGGAGTATGTTGTATATTTGTTGCCATTCTGAAATCATGAGGAGGACTTTTATGAAGAATGATAAGACAGGATATAGTAGGGTTTTTTGTCTATCAGTCATGCACATTTCTCAAAGAAAAAATGTGTTGTTGCTGTTCTTAAGTTTCACATAGCTTGATTGTGGGTACAAAACAAGATAAAGATTTAATAATGTGTCAAAGTAATATGCCTGAACAAGGTTAAAGTGTCAAAACAAGAAACAGTATTCAAGTTATCACCCCTTAAAAGCAAGTTACTGACGATGTGCTCTTCCGTTCACAAGAAGAAATTGTTATTTAGTCTCCGTGGGAGGGAGTTGAGAGGCTTAGACCTGAGCATCTAACCAAACTAGAAGGTAGGGCTTTACAACTCGGCCATTATCACTGCATCACCCTGAGGAACAACTAGGTATAACTTACTTTCCGTTTGAGCTGCGTACATATGCTGCTCATTTGCCTCTGCTGTTTAGTCCTGGATGTGGTGCAAGATACAGACTATGGTATGAATGGGCCATAGTACGTTCTCCGCTCCGGGAAGTACCTCTTACCGTGTTTTTTGCTGCTGCCACCACTGTCATGGCTGAACCGTGTGTCAGGGCTGACGGCACGTGTGGGCATTTTCAGACACACCTCTGAAATGGCTTTGGATGCATGGGTCTACTTTCCCTTTTCCAGAGGTTATTTTGCTAGTCCTTAAGCCGTGCTCTCTGTTTTCCCTGAGTTTTGTGTCTGTAAACTAAACTGACCAAAGTATGCTCAGGGATCCAGGCTTGCTGATTAGTTTTAGATTGTGAAAAGCTACCAACTGAATAAAAGTCTTAACAGCGTTTTGGACCGTTGCCTTGAATTTAAATCTTAACTGTGGAGTGGCTGCCTTAGAGTATTAGGACTGTGATAGACCAAACCTACCACTTTTTAGATTACTGTCTTAAGTGATTAAGAATGGAGCCTGGGTCAGTAATGAATCTGCTTTGCTGTATGAGCCCTAGGTCCATCTGCCGCTTTGGCCTCTGACCTGTGCTAGTCCTTCATGGACAGTTGTTTGCAGCTTAAACCTGTCTTTCTGATCAGTGCAAATGCTGCCGGATGCACGATATTTCTCACTCTTTAGCATTTATGCTGCTGTGATGAACAATGTCCTTAATTCCAAGTTAATGAATCGATGTTAATGAGAACTCATTGTCCACAGACGCCCACACTCCCACAGCAGGTGGAGAGAACAGTCACTTAACATCCCAGTGGCCACAGGAGGCACAAGGGAGTTTTGCTTCTCTACAGCGTTTTGTTGGAAGCTTCCCAAAATATTCTCTTTTCTTGCCTTGAGTTGGCTCTTCAGTATTTCTTTGTTGTGTCTTGCTTGAAACAGCTTTCAGCTCACATGTGCTGTTAAACCATGTGGCATAATACATGTTCAGCAGTGGCCCCCGTTTGCTTTGTGAGTTTCTTTTGGCTGTGGAACTGCTCTGTGTCTCAGGTTGCATTTCTGTCTCTTGCTGTAGTCTGATGATCATGATGGGAAACTGCTGCAAGGGAATCCTGGGTTTGCTGGACTCTGTGTGAGAGCTTAATGCTACTTTCATAGCTTTGGAAATGGGACTGTATGAGAGGGAATGCCGGGAGCTGCTGGGGGACGGGCCAGGAAGCGGCTGCTTGGACCAGGCTGGGGCGTCCTGGGTCTGGTCAGTGAGCAAGGGTGCAGGATTGTGTTTGTACATTCCTCTCTCAGTGTTATTGTTTTCCTTTTCCCTTTGCTGTTCTGTTAAACTGCCTTTGTCTCAACCCACAAGTTTTGCCTTTTTCTTGCGATTCTCCCCCCACTTCTTTGTTCCCAGCTGAGGCCAAACCATGACATCGTGTCACTCCATCCGAGTGAAGCCAGAAAGGGTCTTTGTTTCTCTGGTTTTCTACATGTTAATGTGGTAGGATGACTGTTTCAAACAGGGCATATCCATGTCTGTGCGTTTTCTCACTCGATGTTCAGTGCAGTTATTAATTGTGAAGTTGCAATGGTTTTCCAGTGTAAGGTAGATAATGTATTATTGCAGCTCTTTAGCTAGTGATTAGAGCTGGGGTTGTCTGTTGAGCTGTCACAAAGACAGCACAGTCCAAGGGCTTGCCTACATGTGCAATGGAAAAGGGGCACCTTAGAGGCAAGACCATGGTGGAATGGCAGTTACACCCTGAAGATGGAAGTGGCAGTGTGGTTTTTCACTAATGGTCTGTCTTGCTATGAACTCAACCCAGAAGCACTGTCTTTTTCCATAAGAAGCTAAGGCTCTGTTATCTTTAAAGCTGGAGAGTCTTAAGAAAAGCTTTCGGATGAAAAGGCTATGAGAGATACACAGCAAAGAGCGAGCAAAGCCTCACAGAGACCTTACTCTGTTCAAGGATTGAATATACCTCAGAGCTGGTTGGTGGCTGGAGCAGGAGAGATGGAGAGAGCTGGGTTTTTTCAGCCTGTAGAAGAGAAGGCTATGAGAAGATGATCATATTGCAATCGAATGGCAGGGAGAGTGTACAAAGGACAGAGCCAACCTCTTCCTGGAGGCTTTTAATGACAGGATGAAAGGCATAAGAGACAAATTGCAACAAGGGAAATTCTCACTAGGTATTAGGAAAGAAAAATTGGTCATAAGGGTGGTGAAGTACTGGAATAGGTTACCCTGAAAGCAAGCTCAGCTAACTAACCTGACCCTAGGGGACCTCGCATTGAGTGTGAGGTTGCACTGGAAGAGCTCTAGATTCCTCCCAAACTAACTTTTTCTTTATTTTTTTGCTTCTAGATTTCCCATGATTGTGCTATCCAACCTAACCACACATTGATAGCTTTTGTGCCTTTTGGAGAGCCAGTATGGAAAGCCCAGTTGTTGAAAAACACTGTTGTCTTTAATGAAGCCTGCTTGTGCCTTCCAAGCAATCCTGAGGAAACAGCTATTGCAGAGAGGGAGGCATGCTGCCGAGCCTAGTGTGAGCAGGCTCCAACTGTTCATTGTGGAGTATTTTAGTGGTGGTGCAAAATTTGCTGATACAAATCAACCACCCCCCATAGAGTTAAGCACATCCCTGTGGCAGCCACCTCAGCATTAAACACAAGCCTGTGCTGCCTGTGCCTCAGTCTCGTTTCATGCTGTAAGTCCAGAAGGAGGGTGTTTTTTCTGATATTTGCAGATATGCAGTAAAATATGTCAGGATCACCGTGGAAGCCACGCAAAAAGGAAACAAATCTCTCTCGCATCCTTTCTGGATATGCTAAAACTAACTTTAAATGAGTTGGGCTGGGTATGACAAGCAATGCAGAACGGTGTGGGTTAGTTCACCAGGCTTTTCCACAGCACTGCCTTGAGGGTTCCTCTTTGCAAGTTAGTTTCATATGGCTATTTCCTTTGCTCCTACAGACAAGGTAATGTGGAAGCTGTCCATCTGAACAGAGTTTCTCAGCAGCAGATGATAGTTATGCTCATGGGGCTGGAAGGAGCTGTGCTGGATCTGTGTCAGAAAGCAGCAGGAGGAGTTAAGGTAACATTACCAAATCTAAGAGAAAAATGTAGAAACAAAACAAGCGGGGGCGGGGGAAGTAAAAACCAATAATTCCAAACCAGAGCCTAAATCACAGAAAACAAAGGGCATATTAGTTGTAGATGAGTTCTGCTCAGCTGGGATTTCTTTATGGACATGCTGGTATAGGTGGGGCAATGGATCAATCGTAAGGCAGAAACCATAACTTTAACACCATTTCTATGCTGCTGATTCTGAATTTAAATCACACAGCACTTAACGGTTGCCAGCTATAAAGGACTGTTGACTTCCCGTCCATTAAAAAAATGATACAATGTCCCAGGCCAGAAATAAAACATCCTTTGGAACTTGTCAGGTTGGGTTAAACTGCTGAGGCTGGAGGCTCCTGGAGGCTCCCTGCAGTTCTGCAGCAGCTGGGGCTGGATCCAGTGTCCTTGGTTTGTAAATCAGCCATGCAACAAGGGAGCTGGAGGAATGGCCTCGTCAGCTGGGGGCCAGGCAGGGGCACATAGGCAATACCAGTGGTATTGTGTATTGGAGTTGCGTTGGGATGCTGGGAACAGACTCTGGCTGTTAGATATCCTGAAAACACCCTTACTTGTGACTTCAGTTAAAGTTAATACTAAGAGGAATGGATGAAAGTCTTTCACTTTTGTGTATGTATTTAGATTTTAGTGGTGGGGAAACACCCTTATAATAGCACTTGCTTCATGTTCTCCCTAAGCTTTTCTTGTCCAAATATGTGGATGGCAATTTGTGTTTTAGACTTTATCAAAGTATATTTTTTATTTGCTGTGGGAGGTGGAATGAGAACCAAACATAATTTTAAACTTTACTTGATATATTTTAACCACACTTGTTGTTTATCATCAGGCAATGGCAAATAAATACTAAGTTATCTTTGTATGGGGCAGCAGGAGGGGGTGTGTAGCGCAGTGTTTTTCATCTGTTTTTCAGGCTTCTCAGCACTCAGTGTTTTGGGATGCTGCTCAGTATTGTTATTTCTTTTCCCCCATGGTTTTTCATAATGACACCTAACATTGTTTGACAACAACATTTATCTTCAAGTGTCCAGCTCGTGTCCCATCTTTGTGCTGTGTTGGACTCAACCCATGTTTAAACCCCCTCTCCTAATATTGACAGGTTTCAGTTCTGTGGAACTGCTCTGGATGCTCCAAGAAAAGAGGGTGGAAAATGGCAAATTGATGTTACCAGCTACATTTTGCTGAGATGTGCTCAAGTTGGTTCCATAGAACTTGGAACCAGGACTCATAGAAGAGGAAAAAGGCATCTGCACACATATAGGTATGAGGGTGGGCCAGAATCTGGGGACACCTGGAGTTAACAAACATTATGTTTGCAGAGTGAGTGTGCTCAGGCTTTGCTTCTAGATGTGCCTATTTTTGTACCCTTTTTTGACCTTTGCCTCGGGGAGTGATGGAAGACAGAATTCTTTTTACTTGAGAGGATTTATTTTTCTCTTAATTTTATCACTTAACATAAGAATAACATGCAGCTAGAGACAGCCTATCCGTGAATGAATAAATAATTAGCAGTGGTATGTGGGCTGTGCCCTTACAAAGCTCATTTGAATTTCAGACCAGGCTAGGAGCAAGTTCACAATTGTTCTTGCACCATAGCTGTCTTGTCTCCCTGTCACCAAAATTCCCATGTCTTATTTTGGCTCTTCCTCTGTTGTGTCTCTACAAATGTTCCTCTGCTGGGGAAAAGAGAAACCTTGGGCTTGTTTACATTAAAGGTTTTGTTTCACATTTGCACTGGCCTTTCTGTATGGAGTTCTTAACTCCCTCTGCTCTAAAATGCCAGCATTTTCCTTTCCCTTAAATTATTTCTTCTGAAGAGCATTTTGCAATGTTACATGTAAGAATGCCATATAAAATTAAATGGTATTGTATTGTCTCAGTCTATTGTTTGTCTTGCAGCTCAGGCCAGGTTATATTCTGACTAGGAACAAGGCAATTAAATGAGAGTCTAGTGCTGACTGTATGGTGGTATTTTTATTATAGGCAGAATAATAGGCTCAACCTTCTGCCAAATGCCCTTTCTTTACCACACCCTACTTACCTTCTTCTGTTTGTATAAGATTAGTGAAGTATAGAGAATGTTTAATTAAGTTTAATTGCATGACAGCTTAAAAGTGGGAAGGTAATTACTCATTTAATTATCGTGCTGCTTCGTGCTTAAAGTGTGTGTATAATTGCTCTTTTTATAAGGACACTCAACTTTGCAAGCTTGCATGAAATTATAACCGCCTCATACCTTTTGCTCCTGCTTAAAGTGAAACTAAGCAAGTAACATCTGTAAAACAAGAGAAGTGCATTCCATTACCCCTGGCATTCTCCCTTCTCTGTTCAGTTTTGATGGTGTCATCCTCTGTCCATGACATTTCTGTACTGGGAAGGACTGTACCATTAATCATATTTAAACACATATCCCATTGTCTTTTGCGTATTTGTCATTAACAATTGTAGAACATATTGAGAACTTGGGATTGCAGACATGCCACTGTAAATTATTATTTCCTACACTGTCTGTCTTAATTATTTCTACAGTGGCAACCCAATAAATCATGAAATTTGATTGTGTGAAACAGTCAAAGGTTAAGTGACTCCTAGTTACCAGTGCTGATAGGAGACTTTTCCAGTGTGCATAAGGGCTCTCAAAGGTATCTAAACAAGCGCCCTTCTTTGTAACAGTCCATTTCTCTTCTGCCCTTACTAGTACTAGCAGTAAGGCTGAGATACTGAGTTTTTGACAATCCAATAACTCCTGGAGCAGCTACCCGTGATGTCCAAGACATGATTTCCGAGTAGGAGTCATCAGAGCGGAGAGACGCAGAGCAGTGAAGGAGAAAGCCAGCTATTCAAACACAATCACTTTTGTAATTGTAAGGGGACTCAGTCTGAGGTAGTTGCAGGCTCTGCAAGATTATTTTTTGTTTAAATAGCAAACACTTAGATTACGTGAAAACCCAGTGCAAAAAGTCTCTCTATAGTCATTAGGCAAGGAAAAGAATTTCCCTAAGTCTCTCAAGGTTGCTGCCAAATTAATTTCTGTATTGATGAGTCCTCTTACCTTTCCCAACTGAGAAGGAAAAGGGGGGGGTGTGTGTGGCAGGGGGTCAGTTGTGGTAAGTTAGTGCTTATGTCTGGAGTGGGGCTCCTTTCCAGTCTGCAGCCATCTTGGTTACTGCCTGTGTGCTTCCAGACACTCTTCCGCCTTTTGAGGGTAAGGACATCTGGAATAGTTCATACCTGTCCGCTTGGGGTAGCCCAGAGCACCAGTGGGATCTCTCTCTCGTGCAAGGGAGACTACTCCCTGTCACTGAGAGTGGCTTGCAGCCTTCCATTCCTCTCAGTATATACAACCTTGTTACCTCTCCGCATGTCCTCCCAGCCTTGGATACTCACAGGTACTTGGGATACTCCTACATATACTCCTATGTACCTTGGACATGCCTTTTCATCATTCCTCCTGCAGTTCAGGCTTTTATTTCCATGTCAGTACTTGGAGGAGACTATTTGGCCTTTCAGTAACCCTTTAGGAACTGTTCCCATTCAGACCATATACTTCCCATTGTGTATCCTATGGCTATTATGGAAACTTTTGGCAGCAAGATAAGGTTTAGTGGTAAGGCAGTAAGCACGTTTGTGGCTAGAGCACAGGAGTAAGATAATTTTGGTTAAAACACATGACATTCTTTCTTGCCTAGTCTTTTTACTACTGTCAGTGGGTAAAAATACATGCTGTTTCCACACAAGAAAACAAGAGAGCCAGACTTCATGTTTGGATATTTCAGCTTTTGTCAGATACTTGAAAGACCTGTGGTCACATATTGCCCAGTGATAAGTAATTCTGACCAGTGGGTGGAGAGGTAGGATTTAGAGGGTGGCAACCTGAGAAAAGAAGTGTCTTTGCATGGTCTGGAAAAGAGAGTGGGAAGCTGCTGCTCAAAATGGGACGAGGGAAGCGAGGGGTTCCAGGCTCAGCAGGGCTCCCAGTGTGTTTGTTCAGACAAGGGAATTACTGCTTTGCCCAGGGCCATGCCAGACTCTGCTGAGCTCCAGGGAGAAGCATTCCATGTAAGGCAGCTCCAATTAAGCACCAACACCTGGCGCCAGGTGATATAGCTGCTCCCTGCAAGTCAGCATCTCCCAGCTCATGGTGGGCTCCTAGAGGGCTTTGTGGTGAGAGCTGCTTTGTGCAACGAAGGAAGTACCCAGTCTTCCATAAGGTAGTAAGCTTCTGAGCCAGCAGAGCCTGAGCATAAATGTAGGGTCTAGTGGAACATAATGTTTACAGCTTAGTACTGCTGTTTAATCCATGTCGCGCTTTGACTAAGAGAAGCTGCAAGGAGGAATAGACTGGAGCAGGACAGAGAGACTCAGCTGTGGCAAAATGAATTTTTTTACTAATTTTATTTTAATTGCCATGGAAAAAGCATAGCCACAGGGTGTGCAGATGTGTGGGAGCAAGAGAAGTTGTGCTTAGCTGATGTTGAGGTAATGATATATATCAGGCAGAATTGACTGAAAGGAGTGAAATATGAATGTGTTGACATTAATGCTGAATTAACCTTATATAAAGACTGTTTTGGGAATAATGGAGTCTTCATTTGATGAGTGCCAGATGAGCTTGATTTTCTTCTACTAGCTGCCACCTGAACTTCCTCTGCTGATTTGGTTGATTTGGAAAAGCAGATAATGAAGTACTGATTTCATTAGGTGTGTGACCTGGGGATTCATAGTCTCTAAAAAGTTCTGTTGACCATCCAGAGCCTGTAGTTCTCGGAATTTGGACATTTTATTGCTACTTAAGTGCTCTCTGCTGTATTTAAAAGGAGATTCTCTCTCAGGGTACAGCCATTTATCTAAAAAGTAGCTATGGGAAACAGACATTGCCTGATAGGGGCTGATACAGCATTATTGCAAAAACAATTATAGGTAAAGAGCTGGAAATGTGCTTGAATGTTTTGCTAAATAAAGACCTGAATCCTCAATTTCACTTGTTTGAACAAATGAATTTTGTTTTGTTTTGTTTTTTTTTACAGAAGAAAAATAATTAAAACCTTTTGTAATTGGTGTTTTGCAGATAGTAATAATGTCACAGTGTCAGTAAAGGTAATAAGGGTGTTATACTCCTGAGATGCCTTTTGATCAGAAGTTCCATTGGCAATTGTGTTTTTTGATAAAATGTGCTAATCTTACGGGCTTTTTCTTCCCATTCATTTTTTTTTGTGTTTAGTGCAAAGAGCAAATGCTCAATTTGGTCTAAGTAGCAACAGGGCAACAATGATTTTTATTTCTTTTTCCCAGAAAACTAACATCTTCTCTTATAGTTCATGTTGAAAGTAAAAAAAATTGTTAATGTCACACAGCCTATTAAAAATCTCAAGTTGAAATATCTATGAAAACCAATTTCTATAGGTGTTATTGTCATGATTATACATCGTTTCTTCAAAAATGCAGAAATAGCATGTTGGAAAAGGAGAGGTCATGGAAAAATGGTTCCATGTAATTTTGGTCTTGGAAAGCATGAAGCATAATTGAAACTTCTAGCAGTCTTCTAGAGGCAGGTTCGGTTACATATGGGTCTGAAGGAGCAGAAGAGAAAGGATGTATGTGATTTAGGCTTAGTTGCCTGGAGAAAAGGGATTAATCTTGCACAACTAACCAGGACTCTTATTTCTGAGACGTGAATTAGCTTTATCATTTCTGTTCTTATTTTACCTTTTATTCTGAAAGATTTCAGGGGCACCTGATGCTCTGAAATTTTCTGTTGAATAACTCTCTTAAATTTGTGTGATTCTCCCATATGTAAGAAGCTGAAAACAAATCAATTTATCCTAAAACTTACTGGATGCAGTAGCTTGGCAAAATTGAATGCAAAGAGGTATTAGCCTTTTCAGATGTTGCTAGCCTAAAGGATAAACGTTGTTCCAGTGTGGTCATTTGTGCTTGCTGTATGATTAAGTGTAGGTTTACTAAAGTGAGGTGGTGCTAACTTTGCTTTTTATCTTGGAACAAAGTAGCTCTAGATCTCTTGAAGTGGCTTGTGTGCTTCTAGGCTAGTCCACATGTTGTTTTGATCTCGACAGCTCCTTGGGCACTTTGTCTTTAGTGACAGTTGTACAGTTCTACTGGGCAAATTCTCATTGTTTTTCCAGATACAGAGGCCACCACTAGGAGTGTGGACGTGACTGCCCTGGCTCCCAGGGTTCTCGTTTGTCAGGGTAAAGCTGATATCCCCAACGCTGGTGTGGGACCCCAGGAAGGAAAAACTGCAAAAGCGGGAGAGGGGATAAGCAGGAGCAGTCCCCAGCTCTCTTTGTGGGGGGATGAGGTGGGGAGAGGCTGGCAGAAACTGCTGTGCAGTGTGAGCAGAGAAGGTGATTTGTTGAGGGAAAGCAAGGTTTTCAAAGGGCAAGTACTTACAAAGATTAAATGTTACAGAGCTTGATCTGCAGCTGGTAAACAGGAAAATGCCAGGGTGATATTTCTGATGTGAATGTCTCTGCAGATTAACAGTAATTAAAGCTGGGCTTAGTCTGCTTGGGGCTCTCTTTTCCCTCAGCGTCCACATGCTTACGCATTAGTGTTAAGAATCGAGTATATTAATACCTTTTTAAAATGTTTTTGGGTTCTTTCATATAAAAGCTCTAGTAGATTATGGGCAAAGCCTGTACTACGTAATCCCAGTTGCTCCAGAGTAACTCTGTGTTCCTCTGTATGTTATGGAGATAGTTTTTAACTGCATCTCTCATTTATAATCACATTTGTTTATGATATATCGTGTTTAAACTTCCCCACACAAACCACTCCAAAGCTGCTAACATCAGTTAGAATGGTAACATGAGTCGCAGACAAGTTGCTTATCTGTTGACAAAATTCTCTTTTGCTGTAGACCTGCTTTGGAGATGATTTTTTTCTGTTTGGCTGTTCGTTTGGGTTTTTTCCCTTCTCCTGCTGCTTCTTTTTATTTTCTTCCAAAAATATTCGCATTGAGAAAGAACATAGCAGTGTCTGGAAGATGCTCTCTTTATGCAGGATGGCTTGCATTTAGGAATATAAAATCCATAGGGTTGCATGCTTGCTTTATGTGTGTGTAGAATGGTGACCTGCACGTTCTCACTGAGTAGCGTACGGGTCAGTTCCTCTCCTTGACCTGGGACCTGATGTGATTACAGCTGAGTCTCTGTGTGCATCTAAGGATGAGGACTGTAGCCTAAGCCGCTGTATTAACATAGTATTGCATATGTATATATTCTAGCACCATCTAGCAGTTTTCCAAGGTAACGTCTATAATAATAAAACATAAAATGTGATTTTCATATAACAAGAGGCAAAGCCATGAGTGAGAAGGAAGAAGAGGAGAGAGGAGAAATACAGAAAGAAGAAAACTGTCCTGGTGGTAGCCTGGCTTTATTCCGAAGAGTAAACCAATTTGGAATGGCTTCCCGGAGTGGCAGACATTCAGTGATTCATGAGAGCAGGGAGAAAAGCAAACTCTATAAAACACTATCTAGTGCTTTCATTGTGCAAATGGCTTTAAGAAATGTTTTATGATGACGCTCTGTCACTGTTACTCTGCTAATGCATTAGCAACAGTAACTTTATTGGTGGCTCCTCGTGTCAACGATTTCCCAGTTTGCTCTTAAAGAAGCTTAGATTTAAGATTTTCATTTGCTTAATCAAAGTTCATATATAGTTTAGAAAGAAAACCCCACTGAGTTATCTCTTATGCCAAGCCTTATATGCAAATGTAATCTTACGAGACTGTTAGATCGCATTTATTTCCCATTCCTGCTAATACAAATGGCACTTGGAATCGGGCAGTTACAGTCTGTCTATTAAGTTCTACTGATAAGCAAGGTCATACCACCAAAGTATTTGTACTTTTCAGAGTGTCTCTTTGACCATTTTTCTGTCTTCCATATGATGACTGTGACACATCAAACAGAAGGAAGGTGGTGTTCTGACCCGCGACAGTGCAAAGCTAAATTTTCAGTGACAGGTCCCTTCAGGAGGTGCCCTGAAGTCTTCCTGAAACCTTGTGTCTCTGGTAAAGCTGTTGAGAGATGCAGATTGATGACACACCTAGTCTAATGAATAGCTACCTGCTTCTCCCCCCTTTCCTCCAGGTGAGATCCTGTCCTACATGTGCAGTGGTGCTTGGTTCCAAGAGCTAACCTGGCAGAAAACTAACCTCAAAGAAACAATTTTTCCCTTGTGAAGAACATCAATGTGCTCAGCAGATGTGCTCTGTGTATCAGATCCATTAGCCTGTAGTTATCTGGTGGTGGGGAGTAACATCAGTGGATTAACTTTACGCAGTTTTGAATCAAAAAATAAGAAACGCACAAATCATTGCATGTGACATAGGATGTAAAATGAGACCCATGACAAATAAAAAAAGCTGTGAATTTATTTTTTTTTTACTGAGCATATAATACTCCTGAGGTCCACCCTGTTCTCACTGCATATAATACAGTCAAGTAAAGGGTAGAGAGATAGCTCAACAGTTGCTGGTATAAAAGGTTAGGATAGAAATGCTATAAATATTAGGTTGCAAGACAAGGCTGTGTAAAGAGTAAGGTATGGCTGTGGTTGTCTTGGAGGAAGAGATAAACACAAGCAAAGAAATAAACAAAAAACACCAGTCACATAGTATCAGATTTAAGGAAACAAAAAAAAGACCAAAAGATTATTTTATAACCAATAAAACTGAATTCTTACTAGCTTTAAAAAAAATGAAAAAAGCAAAACCAAAAAACCCACCACCAACAACAAAAACCCAACCAAACCAAAACCCCCAACCCAAACCAGCAAACCACCAAAACAAAAACACAAACCCCAAACAGATAAGTTTTGGGATCTCTGTAAATCACAGCTTCCTCAACTTATTTCCAAACAAGCAATTCAAGACCTTGGTGGTTGTCCTTCTGATGAGGGCTTAAATCACTAAGCCCTTATCAGCGCAGAGAAGAAAACTCGTCTTCCAACAGATTTATCCTGCCATTTCATTTGAATTCAGCAAAACCCATTAGCGCAGTGTCACTTTCCCCAGAGTTAGTGTAGCAGTTGTACATTCTCTGTCTCTCTTCTTGGGGTAAGAAAGGCTTCGCTCTGGGGCAGTCCTCCATAAAACTTAACCTAATTGTTTCGCAGTAGGCTGTAGCCTATCACTTAGTTGCACCCTCGGCCAGGGGCCAGAGGGCCTGGCACTCTGCTTTTGATGATCTTGTCTGTAATGTTGCCCTCGTTCTTATGGGCATATCCAAGAAAACACGTGATAGAGCTACTGTGCTCTGACTTTTGGTTGTCTGTTGGCCATTTTACATGAGCGTTAATAGGGTTTTTGGCTTTGAAGGAAACTATTAGTTTAGGTGTTTTTCTGTGTTCTCAGTCAGTGTCTTGGATGAGGCTGCAAGCTCAGAAAAAATACGGTAATGTGTATTTTGACAAAAGGTGGGATGTTAGGTAAAGGGCATTAGGGTTTACTTACCTACGTATCTATGTTCCTTGGTAGTTTGGGGCATCTTGTCATTGTCATCTGTAGGGATTTCTCTTGTTTGTGTAAGTGAACACAGATGGGGCATGTTCTTTTCTTGCAAAGTGCTAGAAATGGTAGCAGCAGACAAAGAAGCTGCATTGGTCTGCTTTGTCTTTTGGGCTACGGTAGGAGCACCTAAGCAATGTCTCTGAACTTTTTCTCAGGCTGAATTGTGATAACTTTTGGGTCATGGACTTCAGAACTTTGAGCCTTTCCCAAAACAAGGGCTGCGATCCCATTCATTACTCCAGAACGCAAGAGAACTTCTCACGCTTCACCTGATTATGCTACTTTCTGTGTCCCTGTAGTCCCTACGGGTATCTTGGAGTTGCCTTTTCTAACACACTGTCTGTCATAAAGCAGTATCTTACCAACAGTGGGAAATGAGAGTCAAAACCTTCAGCTCCAAATACATGATCATTGCTTATGCTTCCAGACTCTCATGTCTGACCAAAGAACTCCTTACCCACTGCATCTTCCAAAACTGCTCAAACATGCTAGATGTTATCTTGCTGTTACTTTTCTTAGTGCAAATGAAAAATGCAAATGTGGCAAGTTTCCAATTCCTAAATTCAAATAGTGTGTGTGAGACTTTGGTTTTTTTTTCCCTGTGGCGTCTTACTCCACGTGGGAAAATGAAAAAAGCGTGTGTTAAATCTGAAGGGGAACTGGAAACAGATTATCATCTTAAGGTGTTCTTGCTTTTGAGAGGAGCTGGTTTTGTCACACGTGTGGTTGAATTCTGACATCAGGTACAATTGGTTGTTCGGACCTTACAAGTTTACGAGAGGAGAAAAATACATTTTATTCCCATGAATTGTGAAATGACATCATGATGCCTTTCTAGATATTCTTGACTGGAAAGGAAGTGGACCCAAAGGTCATCTGGTATCCAGGAGAACCAAAGTGGCTTGTCTGATAAACCTGCACCCAGGCATCAGACTAACTCAGGGTCTACAATCAGCCCTAAATATTTCTCTGCTATCTTTGTCTGAGGAAAACAAATGCAATTTACTTGGCACATTCTGATTCACTGTACACATTTGTGCGTACTCTTGTGGAAAAGATTTATTAGGTTAAGGGAAATTATCTGAGTCTGCATGGTTTATGTAGTCTTGAGTTCTGTTCCAAGTGACTTCCAAAAACCTAATGACTCTTCCTGATACATCACTTACACATATTCTACCCCTCGTGTGGAACTGCAATGACTTGCTGTAATTCACAGGTCAAAGGTTGTTGCGAGGGAAAAGGGGTCCCATGCTGTAAGGCACTGGGTTGGGGCCCCCAGCAATCTGGCGTCAGTTTCCACATCTCTGGTGGACTCTGTGTGATATGATGGTGATATATTACATCACTTTGCCTGGCCCTCATTGCTATAGCGAGGATAACTTTTTTTTTTTGGTCTTGACTACTTAATTTATGAAAAGTTTGGAGCATGAAAGAAGCATTGGAGTAAGTTGCCCCAGCATTTAGTGATTTCATGCCAGTGGATGGCTACTACTTATATAGAGTGACAGTGTGTGCTCGCAGCCCAGAAAGCCAACCGTATCCTGGGCTGCATCAAAAGAAGCATGGCCATCAGGTCGAGGGAGGTGATTCTGCCCCTCTACTCCGCTCTTGTGAGACCCCACCTGGAGTCCTGTGTCCAGCTCTGGGGCCCTCAGCACAGGAAAGACATGGACCTGTCTTAGAGCAGGCCCAGAGGAGGGCCATGATGATCAGAGGGCTGGAGCACCCCTCCTGTGAAGACAGGCTGAGAGAGTTGGGGTTGTTCAGCCTGGAGAAGAGAAGGCTTCGGGGAAACCTTATTGTGGCCTTTCAACACTTAGAGGGCTTATAAGAAAGATGGGTACAAACTTTTTGGTAGGACCTGTAGCAATAGGGCAAGGGGTAATGGTTTTCAACTAAAAGAGGGCAGATTCAGACCACATATAAGGAAGAAATTTTTTACAATGAGGGTGGTGAAACACTGGAACAGTTTGCCCAGAGAGGTGGTAGGTGCCCCATCCCTGGAGACATTCAAGGTCAGGTTGGACGGGATCTAGTTGAAGATGTCGCTGTTCATTGCAGGGGAGGTTGGACTCTATGACTTTTAAAAAGGTCCCTTCCAACCCAAGCTATTCTGTGATTCTGTCATTCTCTATGATCTGAACAGTTAAAGGTGACCAGATGTAAATGACAGACACTTTGCTCCCTTGCATACCAACTGGCTTGAGTCGCTGGCATACTTTAACCTCTCTGATCAAGTGAACCATTCCTACTGAGGGGTATCACAGCTGGCACATCTTTCTAGGTATTTTCACGTTATTGAACACAAATAGGCTCTGCTTTTAGCTGGGACTTTTAGACCTGATAAGAAACAAGCTCTGAGTATTAATTAAACAGGTCATCTGAATAGAAAGTGAGGATCAGTGGAGCATACCGTAAGTTCCAGTGCTCCTTTTGCAACTCTGATGTGGTTACCAGAAATGGATCCATGTATGTATTTTTAGGCTTTCACTGTTACAGGTTATTACTTTCCAGATGGAAAAGTGAATAGTGAGAGTCTGGGAAAGTGTTTGGAACTGCCTTGCTGAGGAAGAATGCTATTTATTTCTCTTCATGATGTGACTTCTTGTATCCACAGGAGAGCAGAGAGGTTTAAGACTAGTGTTTGGAGATTTTCATTACAAATTTGGTTTTGTAATGCTGTTCTATTTTACTTCCTGTCCTCTCTGTTGAGCTTTTGAGTGCAGGACTGTGTCTGTCTTCAGTGCAAGTCAAGGAATTGCTTGATTTTTGTCTGAAAGCACTGGGTTTCATCTACAGAGGGAATTCTTTGGAATTCCCTTGAAAGAAAGAAACCTGAGATGGTCAAAATAAGGAAAAAAAAAGCTCTAATGCTCCGTCAGCTATCTTCACCCCTCTGCAGGGGAGTGCAGGAAGGCCTGTCTAAACAGCTTGGTTGCAAAAAGAGATGTTTCTTCAGCTAGCTGGGTGGGTTGTTCTTATCTGGAACAGGTAGTTGCCGTTAAGCTGTTGACAGATGAGTACTAGGCTGTACTTGGAATTCTCCATGGCTGCCAGTGCTCAGTCTGAGCTCTTATCGTATGCATCTACCTTTCAGTCTGTGCACTGGCATATGGTTGTTTCTCTCTGCACTGCAAATTACCTCTGTTTTTGGAGCCGTGACACTGGCTGTTTCTAAGCTCCATGAGGTGTTGGTAAACATCATGTATATGAGGTAGGTGCTCCATGGAGGTTTTCCATGTGCCACTGAACTCTACAAACTTGCTTTTCCCGTAGCCCAATTTTCTTGTTTTGGTTTTTTTTTTTTCTGCCCAGCTCCTGCAAAACACTTCTCTGGAGCATCTACTGCCTCTCTAGGTAAAGAAGAAAGTCTAAACATAGCATCCTTTTGCTGGTGCCACATTTCTAGTGCTCAGATAGATACCCCATTTATCTCCAGTTGCACAAACAATGTCCTGCTTTATCGCCTTCTACTCCACAATTAAAAGGAAAACCAAAGAAGCAGAGCAAACTCTGAGGTTTAGAGTAGGTAGGAACAGCAAGTGGAGGGAAAATGAAGGAATAAAATATTTCACAAAATGTAGCCTAACTGTGCAACCATCACCTGCTTCTGGTGATGTGAACTGCTTTGCCAGCCTCCCCAGCTCTTTGTGCTCTCCGTAGTTTCTGGTTTAGTTGCTGCCTGGCTTACTTTTGCTCTCCTCCAGCTTAACAGTCTCTAGGGTGAGTTTATAACGATCAGCTCAGTGAAGAGGAGGAATAGGAGAGCCACTGACCTGTATCACTGGAATAATTTGTCAGGCTGGAAATTGGCATAATTACGCTTGCATTAACCACTTAGATAGATGCACAATTACATGCAATAGGAAGATAAGTATGTACATGAGAATGAAATTGTTCAGGCAATATCAGGAGAGAACAGAGATGTCAGTCAGTGAAACGGTGACTTCCTGTCTTTTTTCCAGACAGCACATTAACAAGGTCAGCTTTAGAAACTGGGAGGACAGAGAGAAAGGGGGAAGAGGAGGTGGCAGGGGAAGTACAGGCATTTTCCAATGCGGACAGAAAATTCACTTTCAAAATAAGCAGTGACCTGTGGCCTGAAGATTCCTTGAAGGTTTATGAATGACCCTGTAGTAGCTCAGTGTTGGGGAGTGACTAGAAGGAGCAACACAGCAAATGCCACGGCAGTCAACAGATGAGTGGGCTGATCCATTGCAAAGGGTAGTTTTTCTAATTTCTCACTCTAAAATGAAATCAAAATAAAAGTAATCCATTTAGTGTCCAACACATCTGGGCCACAGCTTGGGGTAAAATGCGCTCTCATCACCTACTGAGCAGAAGTGAAAAGACCCATCAGCATTGCCTTTTGAAGATGTTTAGATGAACAGTTGCTGTGAGACTGCACAGATGGTTTCACAGTATATTAGTGTTACAGCTGCAACTTCAGCCCGTGCCCTCAGACACTCAGGCTCCAGGGGAGTCCGAGGGCTGCCAATGTAGGATGAGGACCAATCCAGTCAGATGATTAAAAGTTTAGGACATCGGGCTGATTGGCCACGTGGGCAACTGGAAGATCCATTAGACTACTACCATGTGCCACAGGACCGTTAAAAACAGTGTCTTCCAATAGGGTTCGGACAGGCTGATTTCTTTTTCATTAAAAAAAATAATCTGGTCTTTGGCGTTTTGAATTCTTTCTGGATTCCCACTCTTCATTGAGTAGATAAATTTTAAAGCTATGAATATTTGACAAACTTGGGTCTCCAGCTTTGCAAAAGCAAAACCAAAAGGAGATGAAGACATTTTGGTACTTCTAATTTAACGTTGCACAAAATGCCTATGCTTGCTTCCTCTGGTTTCTAACAGATGTTATTAACGGAAGAGTTTAAGGAAGGCTATATCCTTACTATATAGCAGCTGCCATAAGGTTGACTGGTTATTTAAATTGAAATTTGTGATTAAAACAATAACTGCTTTCCAGTGATTTCCTGGAGATTTGCGGCCGGAAGGGAAGGCTGCAAGAGTCTGATCAGACTGTCTCCCAATACAGATCAAAGGATCTCTCCTAGTAATCTCTGTGTGAAACCATAATTTCTGTTTTGACTAGAGCTTTTCTCTTAAAAGGACAAGTTTTTGAGTATGCTGGTAATAATACAAGATGTGAATAGTGTTCCCTAGAGCGGAAGGCTTAAATACACAGCTACCTTACTCTAGGTTCTTTGAATACTAATGTAGAAGTTCCTGTTGCCAAGGGGAGGAGAAAAGTATACAAAATAAACATAAGGCCTGATTTAGTTCATTTAGAGGTGAACACCTTTAAGCACATGGGTGGGGCTACTGGAGTTGATGGAATTATTTGTGTTTCTAAACCATGTGTTCTTGAAAGCCCAGACGAGAGGGGTTAGGGTGGTTGATTTATAAAGGCTGCTTCATGTGGGGAGGACGCGAGCAACTTTAATTCAGTTTGTCTCGATTCGCTTCCAAAGCCAGTTAAGCTAAGCTAGAGACATACTTTTACTGACTGTAGCTCAGACATGTGTTTGTTTAACAAATGCCTGTGTTGTGCTGTTGCCAAAGGCTACCATTCCTATCCTCGTACAGCTGCAAAGCATTTATCTTCTCTGTATCTGTCCAGCAGCCCAAACTGTAAGATAGGTGATTTGACTAACCTTTGTAAGGTATGCTGAAACCTCAGCATAAACTCCAAAGCATTGAGATAAGACCATTATCAGTTGCTGACTTGCTCCCCAGAATCTCTTTTACAGAGACTCTTCTGCAACAGTTTATATGCATCTTTCAGTTGGTGCTATTAAAAAGATGAGTGATGCATTTTAAACACTGAGGGAATTATTCAGAAGTGGGGGGGGAAAAAGTGAGACATGCAACATTTAAAGGAAATTGGAAAACTTTACTGGGACTTCACACGTTCTCTCTGGTATTTGAGGGAAAGAACAACAATCAATTTTTCAAGGAGTTCCTTATCTGACTGCTATTGTACCTCAGGAAAACCAAAAAAAAAAAACCAACAACCAAACTCCATATATTTTTGTCTGGGGCTGTCTAGTTCTCTGAATTTTGATATGCAGGCCTGAATATTTTGAGTGATGTATTGAGTTAAAAATCTAAGCAGTAATTGAATGGAGACACAAACAATCTGTTCTGTGCATTCTCTGTTGCATCTTGAAGTAGGGACTTCCCCTTTTAAGTGTAATCTTTAACTGGGGTTGTATTGCTTGGGGGAGATAATAAGGTGCTTAACCAGTTAAAATTTTAAAATTAATGGTAAAATAAATAAAATTAACTAGTTTGAGTTCTACTTCCATGCCACTACAATAATAAAGAAAAGAATAACCTCTCTAAACATTCTTTGAACAGCTGTTCATCAAAGATTTGTGGGCAAGTACTAGCAAACTGAGGCTACTTAATCATGTCATAAAAATACAGAAATAATTTCTAGATATGTTTGAGAAACATATATTTGCAGATAAATACTTAATTTTGACTCTGCTCATTAAAATATCAATCTCAGAACAGTAAATTTCTCCAACCTCTTGTTCCTGTGAAATTGTCCAGCATGATGGTCATTGTCAGCTATTTTGCAAATATTGATTGTGAATAGCATACAGTGTATTTAGGTGAGATATTATTTGCAAGTACTATTATTGTTGACTCAGTTTCTATGGTAATAGTGACAAATATCATCACCACCGCTACAGGGAAGCCAACTGGATCCTTTAAATACCCAGCTATTCTATGCCTTTGTTTATTAGTTAAGATCAAAGACTTGTCGTGGCTAATGAGGGTGTAGTACACAAAAGTGGAGCTGGGTTTAAGCTACAGTAGAAAGAGAAAACGTTATTGATTTTTTTTTTTTTTCCCCCTTCTTTGTGTCTCATTTGGAAGACTCTGTAATTGCTGTTTGTTTTTTTCCCCTTTAAGTGCTTGCAGTGTTTTCTCTTCCTAATTTTGTTGCTCTTTAGTTGGGGTGTCATGAGCAAACTGAACCTGTATCAGTGCACATCAACCATTGACCCTGTGATCAGGAGAAGCGCTGACAAGGCTCTGCAGGAGATCACTCTGCAGAAATGGGTTCAAAAGGATGAAGAACTAGCATAATTTTTGTATAGGGAAGTTATGCCTCGCAAATTTGTCAAATTGTTTTTGAGTAGCCAAAAAAGCAAGTGGATAACGGCAATCCCAATGATGCAGATGAACTTAACATTGAAAAGGTGCTTGACAGTTATCCTTCACTAACGGGGCTTCAGGGAATGAAGTTGCCCACTGAGTTGTGTTAAGTTGTATATCCTTGTCCTTACATGGATAAATTATTGGTTAAAAAGTGGAAAGAACATAGAAATGGATGATCAGTTTTCAAAGTGGAGAAGTATTGGTGTCAATAGAGAGAAGTTTGTATTTGAGTCAGTGCTGATCAACATAATCTTGAAAATCAGCATGAACAAAGTAATCTTGAAAATCGAGTGAATAGACAGCTGACAGTTTATTGACAGTCCTAAGAATATGAAGATATTAATGACGAAGGCCAACTACAAAGAATTGCAGAGAAATCTTATGAGCTGAAGTCATTGAGTGAAAGAAATGGCAGATGAAACTCTGTGTAGATAAATGTGAAGTGATGCACATAAGAGGAAAAATAATCCTATCTGTACATGTCAGGCTTCTGAGCTGTCTGTTTCCAATTAGGAATCAGATTTTAGCATCCCGATCGATGCTGTGATGAAAATATTATCTCAATTTGCAGTACTATCTTAAAAAGCAAATAATATGCTGGGTGTATTACGGAAGACACAGAGCAAATCAAAACCACCCAGAATACTATGCCTGTTCCTGGGGGTCTCTCCTCGATATTGAAATAGACTTCTGTGTGTAACTGCAAAAGATACATAGGAGGGTGTTAAGAAGGTCCTGAAACTTCTGCACTTTCAATGATACAAAGAAAGATTCTTCAGGTTAGAAAAGAGGCGTCTGAGAGAAAATATAATGGAGAGGCAGAAGCAGGGAACAGTTGGTTCACTTTTTTTCTCCTCCAATACAATGAGTAAGGCATAGCAAATGGAATCAGCAGGTGGTCATTTCAGCACTGATAAAAAGCAGTAGCTGATCACACAACATGTAGAAATTTCTGTATGCTGAAAGTTTACATGCATTCAGAAAAGCAATGGGGCAAATCCTCTGAGGACGTGTAAATATCAAGACAATGCTTCTGGCTCCAGAAATCTTTGAACTGCAATTTGCTGGAGACTGAAAGGATATTTCGGGGAAATAACAGTACATTTGTCCTGCCCATGTACTTGTTGTTCTGTGACGTAGTCCAGTATCAGCCAGGCTGGGTTGAGCTACTGGACATGGTAGGTCTTTATGATTTATGGTTATATCTGGATGTATATTAAAAAAAAAAAAGAAAAAGAAAAGAATCAAAGTGCTCTAACTTCTACTTTGCCCCTTCCCCTTGCAAAAAGTCCCTATATACTGAAGAATAAGAAAAAAGCAAAATCTCTTGCTGATTTAAGGAGAACAGATTGTGCCGTTTCTTATGCCAGTTCCTTTTTGGAGTGTTGCCAAATGTGAACAGTAGAAAAGGCTGACTCTAATGATTTTTTTTTCCTTTAAAAAATACACTTCTGAAAGCTCATAAGCATTCCTGCTTTGCTGGCTATACTGGCAAATGCTATCTTTAATGGAGCACGGATTAGTGTTTCATAAATTTAAGTTTAAAATTAAAACCTGAAAAGGTAATTTCTCCTATCTAACCCACAAGGGAATGGTGTTTTTTTCAGCATGCTGGAGCAGTCTTTTTGTGAAAGCATAGCTAATCCGAAATACAATAAGCTGTATTATTTCCCGTTCCCTCTGCTAACTATTTTGTTAGCTTGCCCGTCCTTTTACATTAGCATGCTAAGAAAAAAAATATGCTTAATTGTACAAGGGAGGTAATCTACGCACAATTGCTTCCCCCAAGAAATGAAATTATTTCTATTCTTACAGATGTTCCCTTCTTCAAGCCCCTTTCTCCTCCGTATAAAAAGCCTTGTTTATGCCTTGGGTTTGAACTTACCAGTGACTTGGAGGTAACAGTCTGCTTGACCATTGACCTTGTGTATGAGCAAAGCGTATTTGACCCTCACTGCCCTCGGATCCTGTTGGGACCAAGGAGCAATTTCTTATTGCATATCATTATTAAGCAGGGCACTCTTTTCTAGCACGGCAGAATGGTTGCTCTTCATCCTCAGCGAAGAAGATCATCTGAGGTAAAACTGGGGAAAATACTCATCAGAGAGAGGCATTGGCTGAACAGAAGATTCGCAGTGGTAGGAGAAGCCTGGTTTTCCATTAAATTTCCATAACACATGTCAAATTCTCTCTGCTGAGCTCATAGCTCTGTGCTGTTGGCATTTCTATGGGAGACAACTATATTCTGTCTCCTCAGTTTCTATATTGTGATTTGGCTGGAGGAATCCCTGCAAATGAATTAATGAAGAGCTGAACATTTTTCTTCACTATTTCTAAAATTGCAGAGCAAGAGAATAAAATCAAGAAAACCTGGGAATGATTATTATTTATTACTATTATTATTTCCATTGCTTTCCAGACTGCCCAAACATTTGTTCTACTACAGGGGCAGCCTGTCCCTGCCTTCTCTCAACTGCTCGGTGGGATTTGTGAATTTCCTTAGAATTAATCCCACATTTAAGGGGGTTTCTTGTTTCTGTGAACAAGCAGGAATGCTTTCCAAGCTACCCACCAATGAACACGTCTATAGAAAGTGCCGTGGAGAGGCTTATTTCAGAAGATTTCGCTCTTTAAGATTTCCTCTATTTTCTCTGTTTTTCTATCTTCCTTTTGTGTTTTCCTTTACCTGTCTCTGACTCATAGAATATATGGAGAGGTAGCTTTTAAAATGCCTGCATGTACTTGTAAGGCCTTGCTTTTTCACAGAAATTTTAGCTATATTTTACCAAAGAATGAATAAAATGAAAGAAAGAGAGGGAGCAAGAGAAAGGATTGCCAAGTTTTGTTGCTGAAGTTGACAGTACCTTAAGTTTGGCGAATTTGTTGCAGTTTAAGTAGGCTGAAATGGATACTTTTTTTAGTTGTTTTTTTCATTGTGTGCACATCGTTGATTCCAGCGACTGCAAGGGCAATTATTTCTTTGTTTGCCAGGAACATTAAAATTGCTATGGTTTCTAAAGAAAATGTGCTCAGACTTCTTGCAAGTAAATACACAATAGGCTATTACAGCTGCCTTTTCTACTGGAATTATTTTAAGTAATAGTGGTACACAGTAATTAACCCTTTGTGCTTGAGGGTGCACATCATACTCTCAATCAATGGGCACTTAAAGAATAAAGGGGCAGGGATGTGCAGTTTCAAGATCCATTTCTGAAAAGTGTCTAGTTGAACTGCTGGGATCTTCAATAATAGTCGTCTTTCAATAGCGTATTGGATTTCTCGGACCATTCTCTCATGCGTTACGTCAATAAAATACTTGGTTTTACTTACTTTGAAAAACACATGGGCGAAGTTATAACTTGGAAGAGCGAGATACCACATCTGCTGCTGGAGGCAGGTGCTGTGTAGACTTTCCTGACTTTTAACCTTGCCTGGCCAAATCACAGACCTTCAGGTAATTGTGCTAACATAGCCCCTTCTTAATTTGCCTCACAGATAATTTCCCATTTCTCTTCCCCTGAGCAAAAGTAGACACTTGTGCAAATACCTTACGGTTATTATTTTTTAACCGAAAAAAATGAGAACAAGATATTTCAATCCGAAGCTCAAAATAGTTTTGAAAATTTCCAGGTGCGTGTATTAGCTTGCTTCATCAGACCTGGATTGGAAAGCGTGCAAAACTGATGCTGAAATTCTCATCTTCAGGGCTTCGAGGCAGGCAGAGAGTCCTGTGCTCTGCACAGAAATACATCCAACGCTTAAGTTTTAAGCCCAAGTTAACTGAAGTCAATGGAGAGACTTCCACGATTGGTTTCATGGAGATGTATGGAATATTGTCTCTGCTTCTGGTACTGGTAAATAAGTAATGATCTGAAAGGTAATTCCAGACTTCTAGAAAATTCACCCATCTTTAGTGCAGAAGTACGGGATCCTAATTGAAAAATAAAAAGGTATTTTACAAGGTGCTTGCCATTACCTTTTAATCAAACTCCCAAATCCAGGTACTTTTCTGGGGGCTTTTTAATCATTTTATGATGCAATAACCTGTAAACATACCTCCCCGTGATTGCACCTGATCTGTTAGGAGCACAACAGATTTCTTACGTGGTTAAGTCTGCTGGATGCAAATATGGAGAGAACCTCTCATTTTTGCTATTTATTGTAAATCACTATTGGTGTTGGTAGTTGCACGTCCTTATTTACACTTCAATTTTCTAGAGCACATTTGTTAGAGAGAAAGAATGAATAAAGAAATATAAAGCCTGGTGGCTTGGCTGGAGTTTCTTAATATGTTGTGTACATACATGTTTAATATATTGACAAGACACATTCTCAAGTTTGGCAGCTGTATACCTTAAGACTATGTTTGCAGTGACAGAATTTTGATAAAATGAGAGCAATAAGCTTAATACATAGGGGGGAACAATGAGCAGGAAATGCAGTTGCTCTGGAAAAGCATTTATCATTTTAAGCTGAGTACATTTTCTTCTGTGCATCTCGCTGCTTCATAAAGTTCTCCAGTGAAATCCGGCAATGCTTTGAATAGCAAAGGAGAGAAAAGGAACTGTACATTCATGAGGGTTACATTTATGGGGCCTGCCTAAATTAAACTATTAAATTACTTGATTGATTTAGTGCAATGAAAAAACTATTTAAAACTCTCCTGTGCTATTAAGAGGCAGAAAAATGGTTAGAGTTCTATGCGTTAAGTATTCCCGCCTCTTTGAATTTAACTAATTGTTGGCAAAATGTTTACTTGGGATCTGAGATTCTTCTGCGTCGGGATTTAAATTATGAGATTCTTCCTGCTGATGCTATTTTCTTAAAGACTCGAAATCCTGCTGGCTAAACAAATTCCTTTTACAGATCAGGTGCGTTGTGCACTCGACTGCATCAGTGGTTCAGATAATGACTTTGATAGGAGATTTTATTGTGGTTTAATGTAATTTGCAATTGGGGATTCTTCTCCCTTCATTGGGTCATTTATACTGCGTAGTTACGATAAATAATAAAATGTTGATTATCTATTGGGCAGGATCTCAGGTTTAGAGTGGGTTAGGAGAGCTTCCTTAAGAATGCGTTGGGCTTTAGGGACCTTTGCGTAGGTTCCTTGTGTTTGGTGTATTTTGTGAAACGGTGTGTGCTTGTGTCGGGGGAAAAGAGCAATCAGGGCTCCTGTGGTCAGGGCCTTCACCTCGGCAGCAAGAAATCCGAAAGGTCGGAAGTTTGTGGTAAGGACTGGAGAGACTTGAACATGGATCCTAAATAATACTGCCTTTTCTTGTTAACTCTTCTAAAGTGATAGGCTTTTCTAATTATGAAATGCTACAAAAGGTCTTGGTTTTACATGGAAAACTAAGTTTGCACAGAAAAGCTTCGAAAATATTAAACCTTTTCTGTCAGATCTAATACTCAGCATTTTGAAAATTGACTTGAATTTTAAACAGTGATGATAACCTCCAGGCAAATCCTGAGAAGTGTTCCTTTCAGTTTCAGTATGTGCTGGGGGCCGCGCAGCTGGAAAGCAGCTTGGCAGAAAAGGCCCTGGGGTTCCTGATATGGACCAAGTTGAACATGAAGAAGGAACGTGCCCCCCTGGCAAAGGCAGCTCAGGGTATTTTGGGCTGGTTAGGAGGAGTGTTGTCAGCAGGTGGAGGGAGGTGATCCCTCCCCTCTGCTCAGCGCTGGAGAGGGCATGCCTGGAGTACTGTGTCCAGTTCTGGGCTCCCCAGTGCAGAAGAGACATGGACCTACTTGGGAGAGTGGCAGCAAAGTGTGATGAAGGTGGTGAAGGGACAGGAGCACCTGTCCTGTGAGGAAAGGCTGAGAGAGTTGGGACTGTTAAACCTGGAGAAGAGAAGGCTTGAGGGATCTCATAAATGTCTGCAAATACCTGAAGGCAGGCTGTAAAGAAGATGGAGTGAGGCTATTTGTGCCTGGAAAGATGAAGACGGGAGCCATGTAAAAGAGAAAAGTACTCAAGAAGCTCCAGGTCCTTCCTATCACTGTAACTGTTCCTGCTCCGTAGATTAGTACTTGACAATCACTGTGGGGATCATCAGTGTCCTCAGCAGTGGAGGCACGTACACCATGGAGACAGAAAGAGAGCAGGCAAATGCTGAAGTAGGTACGCAGGTCCTGTAGCTGTGTACCACACATGTCTCTGCAAAGAAAAGAAAAAACAAAAAAAACAACCAGGATCTCACTGAGATAATTTATTACAGTAAGAATTTTGAGAACGGGCATGTCTTCTGATGTTGATTTTGAGAAAGGAAATGTTCCTGACAAAGCAGGCCTTATAATCCTCTGCCTCACCTTTTTTTCACTTGCACGTGAAGGAGAAAGTAAGAGAGGGGGTTATGGGGAAGCTGTGGTTTATTGCATTAAATAAATATTCTTCAGAGAATTTGGTAGGCAGAAGCCTTGTTGCTAATGTGTGATAGTTTTGCAAGTGCTCTAGCGCTGCACTTGAATCAAAGCCAGAATAAATTTGAAAATAAGATTTGAATGTGGATGTTGTGGAAAGCCCCCCAAAGGCTCATATGTCACTGATAAAATATTCAAACAGGATCGTTTCTTTGTTTGTAGCAGGTTTCTACCTGGGGTGCAACAGATCAAAATACAGTGTATTGGTGTAACATACAGGTAGGGCAGTTCATGTGCTTGATGAGTAAGAGCTATATCACTCTTAGCTTTTGCTCTGTAACATGGTGTTTTACCAGACAGTCAGTAATTTGCATATGTATTTACTTTCATTTCTACGTTTTGGCTCGTTTGCATTTTCTCATAATTTACTAGTGATAAAAAAGAACCCTTTCTGAATACTTACTAACCCTAAATTGCCCATCTCTGCCTGCTTTCTTTTGCTATGTTCCTTTTTTTTCTTCCTTTTTAGATCCTTTTTTAGTTTAGCTATTAGGTTTCTAATTTCTATTTCTAGTTCTCCTATTAGATTGTCTCTAGTTTTCTGTTATGACTTTTGCTCTTCTCATGTTACGTTGTCACTTTAAACCCCTTCCTTTCTTTTGAATGCAGCCTTAAAACTAATTCTACTTAATAGGGAGCATCTCAAAATACAGCACTATTCACTCTCAAAGGTGTGGTTGCTCTTCTCCAATGCAAAAGGCTACTCAAAGCAGCACTTGTAAATGTTGGTGATTATTTCCACCACCCTTTTTTTTTTTTTCTTTTGTCTCCTTGCAACTCTTATCAGAGGTTTGGATCTTACTGACCATCAATGTTAGATGGGAGACAGACAACTATAGCAGTGCAGCTGAGTGTTGCCATTTCCAGAGAAGTTAATATCCTGAGAATTACTGTCATACAGCAGTAACATAACTAAAACAAGCTCATGAGACCGGAATATTCTGAACCAGCTCTGCGAGGGCTATATTGTGGGTCATGTGTTGTAAAGCCCTAGGACAAGGTAAGGGATTAAGCTACTGATTCATTCTGTCTGGGACTGACAACTGCCAGTGTGAGAATCTGAATAATTTCTTGTTGTTGGGCTTTGAAGAATCGAGCTGATGATTCTTGTAGCCTTGATAATCTAAAGATATAAAGGAGAAGCAGCGTAGAGAGAGTGTCCTTTACTAATCAAATTGGCAGAGTGGTAGTGATTGTGTTAGCTGTGTCTAAGGCTGTTTGGTTATTTCAGTAGGAGGTTATAGTATGTTGCATAGTGTTTGGATATGGTTTTGGGCCTTATGGTGGTATTTTACTTGAGTTCCATAAGCAGGTTAAGGGCAGGGATTCTCAGCTTTTCTGAAATTCTCCTACCACATTGTGTAATGTCCTTGAAGTTTTGTGACATGGTCAAAGGGTTAGAGATGCCAAGTATCCTGGGGACTATGGTGTTTCACGCGTATGGAGTAGATGTTGCATTTCTGTTCGGCCTTTTATTCTTATTTGTACATTACACAATCTCTAAACATAAAATTTAGATTATATTTTCTGTAAAAGTAGCTATGTGGGCAAAGGATAAAACGATGGCAAATTTGTAGGGAAAGTTGTGTGTACATGTATCTGTCTACATACGCGTGTATATATATATGTATATATATTCTAAGACTGTCTGGCAATGGGTGTATAAATCTTTCCTGGAATGTCTTCTGATATTTGGAAAAATTAGGTAATTTACAGAAATGTTGAAAAAGTAGTAGTCTGAAATCCGTAGTTATCTCCAGGATTGCTTTTCGAGATTGTGTCCCACCGTTGGCGTGTTTTTATCTCGCCTTCTTATTCATCATCTGTGCATTTGTCAGCAAAGTCCGTCGTCCATTGCACTGCAGAGATGAGGGAGGTAGAGTGAGTCGTCTTTTACCCCCTGCAAGGCATTTGGGTATATGAAACCCATCTATCCAGATAGTGCGACAAGTGCAGTTTGTTTCCACAGGATGAAGAGAGGTGCTAGGTCTTGCTCTTACAGAGCAATGGTGGATACTGATAATACAGAGCAAGTGAAATTACGTTGGGAAGCCTGTGGGAGGAGAGAAAAGCAGCCAGAGAGTACTTTGGTGGCTACAAAAATGAAGCATTTGAAACAGTGTTTGGATTTTAATGGTGGCAAATTAGTGCAGAGTTGAGAAGAAACAATGACTTTCAGGGCCTTCTGGTTATAACAAAAATACAGTTGCATTTTCACAGTGACATTGTGGCCATGGAGTAGTCCTTTTAATACTCTCTGGCTCTATGATTTAAAGTGAGGTCAGTGAGGGCTGAGAATACCCTGTCACTGCACTTCTTCAGGACCATTGGGAAGATGCTGTTTGTTTATGCTCAAAAGCATAACCATGGAGGAACTCCCCTCCACCCCCCCAAAAAATAGTGGTTAGCTTTGAATAGTTTTTCCTGCCAGTTTGAAAGAGAGAAAGATCAGAACACCATGCAAAAAGCGATGATAAAAGACACGTAGCCAAGTCACAGTCTCTGTAGTTGACAGTGGCACTGTTTTAAGAAGCTACCTCAAATACACATCCCTGTGGTGGAAGAAAGTTTTGTGGATCGTGACTTTTTTTTTCCTGTGTCTGGTTTTCACAGCTTTGTGGTAGTTTATCCTTACTGTGTTATAACTTTGCCCTCTTTCCGTCTATAAGCTTTGATTCAGCATGAGGTGCTTTGTTTTAATTACTTCTGCTGTGCATGTCTCTTTATACTAACTAATTTCTCCCCATTTTTGCTGGTTAATGAAGAAAAGGCACCAAACTTCACAGCCCAATGAGTTTGGTTGTACAAGAACGATCATATGCAGCCCTGTAAACCTTCCTAATATCTGTGTGTCTGTCTTGCAGGGATACATTGCAGGATAAAAAGCTGTATAAAGCAATAGCGCTAGACAAGCTTTGAATTTAAAAAAAGAAGAAAAAAGATGCGGTGCTTTGATCCTCTGAATCAGCATTAGCATGCCAGAGCAGCCTTGCAGACAATGAATGCTGAATGAGCATAACCAGCAAAAACCAGACAGCTAATGGTTGCATTTCATCTCTGATTCTGCAAATATGGCTCCAGTTAATGCCAATGGAAACTGTTTATATATGCAAAAACCAGATTGCATGCCTAATTAGAGACTGAAGGCTGCAATAAGTTACCAAAGAAAGTGAGAACATTCGCTAGAAAGGCACCCAGAAGAGACAGACTAAACTTGATGATTTTTTTTTAGGCCTGGATAAACCAGCTTAAACAATATTTTAAAACAAACAAACAAAAAAACCAACAATCACTCCAAGAAAACAACAAGAAGAAAAAAAATAAAAAATCCCAATAAAAAACACCACACAAAAAAACCCCAACAAAACAAGGAAACAAACACGCGCTTAAAATAGCTTGCTTAAAATACATACAAATTGACCCTGAATTACTTCTGTACTTTGCAAAAGTTCCATTTCTCATTCATCATCTCTTCATCTGTCTGCCCAGAATGGAATGGAAATGATGAAACAGACTAACCCGCTTGCGAGAAGGAAATAGTTGTACTCGTGTTTGAGAGCTGGAGATACGGCTTTTCTGACAAATGAAATTCAGTAACATATCTGAAGGTATTGAAAGCCCAGACAGATGCCCCAATAATGTCATCTTAATGCTGCTGCTCGTCAGAGACCTGTTTTGTGACTGTGATCGACGTCTTTTGCTGGGAGGGTCATTGCATTTAGATACCTTTCTTTCTATGCGTGGCTTTTTACTCTGTGAAGCAGCCACTTAGGGAGAAAGGATAGGTAGCTAGAAATAAGTCTCTTTAAATGAACTATGCTGTGCCTGAGGTATTCAAGTAGCTCCCAGCACAGCACAAGCAGATGCGTTCAGTTTGTAGATAGTATGAAACTACTTAGAGGCTAGCAGGATGGCTAACTTTCATTTCCCCTCCCTATGAATTAATCTTCGTGTGAAGATTCACCAGCTCCTACACAGTTTTTTTTTAGGGATCTGGAACTTCCTACGCAAAATGCTGTAATTGCATTTTATTAAATAAGAAGTTATCACCTTGAAACCAACAAATGCAGAAAAAAGCAGAGGAAATTTATGTTTTGAGTTGACAAAGTAGCTGATTGCTTAATCTCCCAAGAGACCATGTGCTATTACGGAACCTGTGTTTTGCTGTTCTTCTTTCAATTACAGAAATAATTCTCTCAGGCACAGAGTTTGAACCTTTTCCAAAGGTTTTAAATGACTTTTGAACACTCTGACGGAAATTATTGAACATTTTAAAGGCTCTTTCCAAAGCCAAGTGGATCTTTTAGGAGCCTGTGATAATTTTTATGGTCATGCTATATTGCTTCTTAATTGAAAAAGACTGGAAATGGGAGATGTGGCAAAGACAACATAATTTGTCCTATTTCTCTTGATTCTGGAAGGGGTTTTTATACTTTGGTACTTGGCTAATTGAGAGATGGTGGAACTGTGGGGAAGAGGAAGATCAGGACAAAACCCAGTGCAGCAGCCTGAGTGTCAGCGAGTATAATACGCTCCTTTCCTGACTTGCTAGGTGTTCTCGCTTTCTATATTTACGTTGACATGTAAGCTGGAACCTTGTACATACAAGATGGATTTTGATACATGTAGCTTCCTGTTCTATTTGCAAGAACCTGGGGGCCTTTTTTGGCACCATCTCTGCGCAGAGGTTTTACAACAGGAAAGAGTTCATACGTTTAAGTCCTGATCATTATGAAACACCAAGGAAATATGACATAAAGTACTACTGGAAAGTGGAGTCTCTGTCCTGTTCCAGAGGAAATCAGGATTGTATCAAGTAAAGTAGGCCTTTTCTCTTGAGACTTGAAGGTGTGTGCTTTCTTCGGTATCTCAAACCAACGGGCTTGTCGGCACTCAGCCTCAATCTGAGCTAGTTGATCTATCTTGATGTCACCAAATGCCGGGGGCTTCAAATGTCGCCACACTGTTGTTCCTTTCTTCCAGAGGTCCCAGTTCCTATAGCCAGGTTGGCTAGGATGGGACTTGCACTTGTACCTTCTCCAGTCCACTCCACAGTCTGGGCATTGAGTGGGAAGCTGTCCTTCTTGGTGATTTCAGGTAACAGTTTGGATTTCAAGTGGAGCAGCTGGGGCTGGTGCTGATGTTTCCCACATAGGAGCATCTCTGGGGTCATGCTACAATCCCAGCACTTGGTGTGAGGACAGGTATGGTTTTAACCACTACAACAACATTTGCCAGAGCTCATCTTCCAGACAATTTAACACAGTAGATGAACAATTACTGGAAAAACAGTTCCTTGTAAGTAATGCAGAAATCTAACCCTTTCTAACAGAGTGGTGGTACAGAGAAGCTCTCAGTCTCTCTGTGACTACAGGCCCTTCAGCCTGATGGGACCCGTGTTTGGAAAGTGGCATCACTACGAGCCTAGGTGGCATTTTTTTACCTCCAGAGCTATCCACAGAAAGGGGAGGAAGTTTTTTTGTGTGTCTTGAACATTTCTGTGCCTTGTACAATTTTACAATCTCACTGAAATGTGGGGAGAAATATCTTTGGGTGGTAATCTCTGCTGAATGATATTTAAATACATAGATAGGTTATTGAGATGGAAATTTATTCCATAAAACATTGTTCTGTGTGATTTTTTTGCTGATGATATGAGTGGCAAGATACTGAGTGCTTAATTTGCTCTTCTTACTAGAATTTAAGTTTTATTCTGAGATACCAAGGAATTTTACCTCTAAAGTGCAAATTTCTGGATATGGTGCTTGCAATATGGAGATATTTTTCATGACTGATTCTTTGTGTGCTCAAGAAAATGCTGGAAACAAAAATCTTGTTGTGAGACAGAAGTATCAGTGGCTGTTTGTATGCTTACAAAATACTATTTTTTTCCTGTTTATTTCACCTATCTAAATTTAAGGGATTTTTTTTTTTTCAGTTTTTATATTGGGAAATTATACTTACCCTTCAGATAGCTACCCAAAGGAAAAACAAAAAAAGTCTGAGGTGTAACAGTTAAAGTGTTGCCAGGAATGGCTTTTTTTTGTTACCTCAGTGAATATCATAGTGTTTTGCTTTTCCTTTATCACCTCTGTGATGCTTAGAATAATCAATAATAATGATACTTTGCTCTTACACGATGCTTTCGTCCACAGATTTCAGAGCGGGTTATAAGAAAGAGGTCAGTATTATTAACCTGTTTCAAGATGGAGAAACAAAGAGGTGAATTGAGTTGCTGAAGGTTATCCAATGTGAGAGCTGGCAGAGAAATTTCCGTCAGTGTCATTTTTCATTAGAAAAAGCTGATTCTCTGAAACCGAAACCTTTCAGGGAAATTCATTAGTGTCTAGGAAATTACGCAGGTCCAGAAGCAAATGAAAATGACAGACACTGTAGCAAAACAGTAGCTAGAAGCCTGGTGGCAAGGGTACCCGGTGTGGACAGAGAAGAGCTAGGTTTCATTTTTAGGACTGAAGTAAAAGGAGTTTGAAGCTGTCTCTCTCAAGGGAATATCCCTGTCTGTAGGTGTAGTAGCTTGCTAGACCCACCGGTCAGACATAGTATGGCCTTTCTCAGACAGATAGCTCAATGAACAGTGGGTCTAGTGAAGTCTTCTAAAATTGGGTCGATGGTCGATCCTTGGTGTGGACTGGATTTCCTGTGTGTTAAGGAGTGAGTGGATTTTATAGCTTGCATATCTTTAGTATGTAGGAAAGAAAAATCTTTGAGGTCTAAGACTTTATAGCTAAGAAGTCTCTCTTCTATGTGGCTGTCTTTCATACGACTTTTTGGAAGTGCATATATTAAAACTTGGTAACGGATTAAAAATATGCTTTGAGGAAAGGAAGGAATGAGAGCAGAAGGACAGATGGTCACAAGCATACCGTGAGGTCACGTATGATACATTTCCTCCAGAACCCCAGGCAGAGTCATCAGAGGGTTTTGGCTTTACTATGACCCACATGGGAAACTTTGGCAAAAACAACCAAACAAGTGTTCCACTTTTCAGCCCAACGTCTCCAGTTGTTGATTTTGGAGAAGGGATCATGTTTACATGGAAAGAGGGTGGTGGCTTTTTGCCAAAGAAAATCTGAAAATAAAAATCCAGACCAAACCCCTCTGGTTGAATGTTTCATATGACAAATTCATTCAGACTTGAAACTACAAACTGCAGAATAACTGTGAAGTTTCTGTTACGTTTCATGTATATAAGTATGAAGACAAGAAAATCTGTTTGGCCCAAAGGAGGCTGGAGCATACATTGAGTTTTGGGATAGACAGCTGGAGGCAGCTTGACTCAGCAGAGAACAACAAGATAAATAAAAAAATAGCAACTTATTTTCAATAATTCAGATTGAAACTCTGAAGAAGGGGTTTATTTTTATGCGAGTCCTTTGAAGAAGTGTTGGCAGTCTCACATAAGAGAGAGCCGGGAGGTTGTTCAAGGGATCAGTCAAGGAGGCAGCCTTTGTACGCCTTTTTATGCTGAGCCCGAGTCAGACAGGCAAAAGAAAAAGAGAGAAAAGAACTTCAGCAGGGAGGGACAGAAGCCAGAATCNATGAATGTGGACCGAAAGTAGTTAGGCCAAACAAAACTATAATTTTGCACTCTATAACTACAGAAGCCAGAATCATGATCCTGTTGTGAGTTGTAGCATGACTGCAGTGGGTAGGGCAGTCCTTTTCCTCCCACTTTGCCAATGGAAGGGCAGCAGTAGGATAAAACAGGATGTGAATATATGGCTCATAAAGACACGGTTTGTATGGCAGTGTCCTAAGGGTTGATGTGAAATTTGGTTGAGAGAGACACGTAGTTACTTTTGAAGACCTGGTTTAACTACCAGAAGAAGAGGGACCCCTGATCTTACAGGACCCTAGCGCTTGGTAGGAGTCTGGGGGAGCAAGATGAGAGAGAAGAGAGATGGCAGTACACAGGAGGGGAGAGGGAGTGAGGATGCATGAGGTCTTGTGAGCCTGAGGTGTTCTGTGCGGCACTGCCTGCTGCTTTCTGGCTGCCTTTGTTCCCACAAGGCATCTGCCACACCAGTTACCATTTCCTCATAGCCCAGTTGATAAGAAGAATCGCTGCATGTGATCTGCCACAAGTGAAATGCTTCTCCTGGCCTCTGAGCATTTTTAACAACAGGCCCCCATCACAGGAAAGTGCAGCTGACCTCTCTCTGCCTTTTTAGAGATCCGTGCTATTACCTTAGTAATAAACTGCCCAGGATTCACAGCCAGTGTAACAGCCTCCCTGACTGTGGCTGTCAACATCGTTACACCTTTTTTCCCCTGTACTGAAAGGCCACCTCTTCTTAATCTTTGTCTTATATTTATAAGTCAGTTCCTGTCATGGGAGAGTATTACACAAATTTTGAAAAGAAAATAATTGTGCAACTGCATTAATCAAAGGAATACTGTGCTGAAGGAAATGTCAGGCCTAATAGCTTGTGAGTGATCAGTGGCAGAAAAGCTGCTTTCAGCTAGCTTGCATGGTTTCTTCAACACTAATTAGCAGATTTAGTACCTTTTAAAATATGATAAAAGGGGAAAGGGGGGGGAAGCCCCAAGATGTGTGTTGGTGTAGCGGAAGCGGAACAGCAGGTCTGGCACATGTGAGGAGCTTTAACTTCAAGCACCCTTGCCTTTAAAGTGGTTGCCCTGTGTCTTTTTTGTTAGCAGTATGTGTGATTCCTAGTAACTCAAAATCCTAAGCTGCTTATCAGACTGCTGTCACTTTTCTTTCAAAGAGGAGTCTTCCGTTGCCTGGACAGATAGGGAAGGCAGCAAGGGTCATGAACTTGCTATGCCCACCTGCAAGATCAAGCCACCATAGTAGCATCTGACTGTGACGCTCTGGACCTGGTTTATGACTCATTAGAATCTGCACAAGTGTGATTCTCAGTTTTCTATTATAAATGTAATTTCTGAATAATGACAAAGTTGTCCTTTGTTTCAGACTGCTGGTGGCACTGACCCTGTTCACTACTGTCGCTGGGTTACAGACACCAACGTTGGCTGCCCAGAGGCACCAGGGAGGAGCCTTGTGATGCCAAGTAGAAGGTATGTGCTTTGCAAGGACGTAAATGTTGTTACTATGCCATCAAAGTGGGCATTGTGCTATAGGCCTGACATCAGCTGTGTCCAAGCAGCAACCAGAAGAATGATCTTTGATCCTCTCAGTTCTCACCAACTTTACTGCCTGGGTGAATGATCTGTTCACTGCATAAAAAATGCTGACTGTAATCATCTCGTATAACCCAGACTAGAAACCTTTCCATAATCCTAAGTATTGTCTACACTTGCTATTATCAGAAAACTCCTGTGAGAGAAACATCAACTTACCACCCTCTATCAACCCCCAGTGGTTCATTCTCAAAGCACCTGAAATACAGAATTATGCATGGTTTTCTGAGCTCTGTGAGGAAAAAAAATCATGAGCTTTTTGGATTTAGTGAGTTATTAGGGAAGCTAGTCCACTGAGCACCTCATCCATCATGGGGACCTTCCCTTATCCATTATTTAAATAAGATGTCCACGCACTGTGTCCCCAGTTCTTCATCTAGTAATTCTATTACAGAAAAGCAAAAGAGATGCTTGGTGTTTGTCTTGGCTGTGCTGTGAAAAAGGCAGTGGTTGTACCAAACCACAGCTGAACAGGATAACGCGCAACAAAACAACTGTTCCTCAGAAGAGCTGCTATATGAGGAAAAGCCAACGGTGTCAGTGGGTGGACTTTAAGATGACCAAGAATCAGAATTAGGAAGGTACTTGAGAAAGATAATTGCAACATACTTTACTTGCCACTAATTTTGTTGTCATTCAGAGGTCTCTCGTAATCCATGCTTCACTTTCCAGAAACTCTGGGGTTTCCAACTTGTAAGCAAATGGGTTCCAGGACAAAAGCAAGAGATTTTTCGTCGTCTTTCACAGAGGTACATACACACACACTTCACTTAAATAGTTCAAAGATTAGGCAAATAATTTCAACAGTGAGAAATCCACAATGAAATTCCTCCTTTGCCTCATTTAGTACATTCAGTTATAGAAATATTCTTTCAGAATGAGGAGTAACATTTTGCCTCATGATTATTGCTTATTTTTCAGATATAGTAGATTCCAGTGGGATTACTTTAAGCTAAGCATGTATTTAATTGCTTTTGCTGGATGAGGGTATTCTCAGATCTGAAACTGCACATGAGCTAATGTTAAGTACATAATGGTTGTTAAATTTTCCCATTAAGTTACCATATTTATTCTCCACTCTGACAATCCAAAAAGCAGCCATGAGTTACAAAAAGTTTCTACCTTAAGTTCCCTGTTTTTCTGATACATTTCAGGGTGGTAACGATCAGAAGTTACATTACATACCTTGTGGTCTCTGTGAAGCTAATTACCAGTTAAAATTCTATGGGAAATGAATCAAAATATGTTTTTCTAGTTCCTGATAAAGGACAGTCCATGCTGATACACGTTTACACCTATCTTACCATTTTTAGAAGAGATGATACAATTTTGGATAGTACTGAAATTAATCCTTCCCTCCCATCACTCTAGGTGGTCTTTACATGCCAGGCATGTATGAGGTGTACTGCAAGTGTGACTATGCTGACAGTTTTCCGTGGCCTCTGCTCATGAGAACTCCATACTGCTCATAAAAAATGCTTCACCTCCAGGGCTGGCAATTTGGCACTTCTAGCTAGTTATTTTCAAATAGGCTTTTTATGCAAATAGATTGGTTTTGATTGAATTCAAGGATAAAAAAAATCAGGAGAAGCTTCAAAACCCAAAATGTTCTATTTCAGCCATAAGAAGATACTGAAGCTGCATAATTTAAGGGACATAATTTCAGAAGTTAGCCTTTCTGCTCTCCCTGATTACTCAGTGGGGGGAAAGAGCTTTATCAGAAGTGGTACTCTGAGGCCCCAGCTACAGGTCCTGCTCTGAACTACCCTCCAGGAGAACTTCTTTCTTTCCTTTTTCTGTATGGAAATTGATCTCTTCACAGGGGCTACCTCTTGGCATCCTAAAACTGTGGCAGCAGAGGAACACCTCCCAAGGGTGGTGAATAAAGTTAGGCAGATGGGCCTGCTTGCCTGAAAATAAAGAGGAAATGAATGGCCAGGTCTGCTTCTGACTTGCACCTGGGCTCAAGAGGATGCCCTGTGAAAGTAATCAGTGGTGTTATGGTTAGGCCATCTTGATAGCCTTCTCTAAAATTGAGTAGACTGTGAAATTTAAAAACAAACAAACAAAAAAACCCAAACAAAACTAGGTGTGTGTGTGAATTTTGTTCTAGTTACCAAAATGAAAAAATGAAGCTGACATAGCTTATTTTGCTCCACATGGTGCATTCCATGTGACCTTTCATTTCAGACCTTGGCAACAAAAGCAAAAGAATACATTTTTGTTGGAAATGCTTATTTCCACATATACAGCACATGGAAATGTAGCGTGTATTCCCTCTTGAGCAGGCTTGGTTAAAGATGAACAGTCTTAAAAGACACCACTGCCCGCTGGTTCAAGCACCAGTTTGGAATCAGAGTGGGGCTGTATTTGAATATGGAAGAGTATCTGCATGAGCAAGAAACATGTGTCTTGTTGGGAGTAACTAAATGAGTGTTATATAGAAAAAGGCGGAATAAGCATTGTCATATTTATCTCTTAAAATGAATGTATTTTTCCCAACTTAATGACTACTACAATTTTAATTTCCACTCAGCAGCACGCTTTTCCAGTGGCCCTCTCTCAACTGTGAAGGGAGGCTCGTCTCCTGCTGGTAGGAGCAGCATGGGACAACAGTAGATAAGTGGTGTCATGGAAAAGATACTCCTGTGACTTTTGATGTGTAGATGAAAAATGGCTGTAACTTAGATGAGATGTTTTATTGTGGACAATGGCAGCTACCATCGTCCAGCGAGTGCAGAGTCCCTAGGGATTGCTAGCAGTGTTTGGGAGTGCAGGACAATCAATGCTGTGCTTTCAACTTTGCAGTTTCAGCCAAGTTCTCTTAGGGCCAGTTTTGTGATGGCCAAAGCGTGATGGTAGATAAGCAGGTTTGACTACTACTACTTCTGCTCCTGTCTCAGTAGGAGATTAACTAGTGACTCAGTGCCGTGTTTCTCTAGCTCTCTTTTCTCAGGTGGAAGAACGCTGATTCTTGGTAATCTTTTCTGAGCCTGCTGGGAATGCGGGTTAGTCTTTTGCTCTGGAGGGGAATTCAAGATTTTCCCAAGTACAGGGAGCCAATTGCACTGTCCATGACTGAAGCCAACTGTAAGGGATCATGTTGAACTCCACTAAAATAAAACCAATCGGCCTCACGTCCCAGGGAGGATTTCTTGAGTCACTGCCCATGCTAACATATATCCCCTACGATGGGTGCTGTTTCAGGAAAAAGGCAGAGAAAAGCTTTGGTTTACTACTGTATGGAATTAAGCTACGGATAAGTCACTTTCTTGCAGAGCAGCTCTGAAGTATCTGTGTGTTGTGAATTATGCCTGATCGTTTTGGTGACAAAAATAAACTTTTACTGCTTTTTATTTGCCAGCCTTGCAGATTCAGCACAGCTGTGGATGAGTGAGCTGGAGTCTATTCTGCTTTCAGGTAGCTCCCAGAATCATTAACTATTTGCTGTCTTCATTGAGAATCATTAACTGTTTCCCTGTCTGTATTGTTGTTGCTGATGCACAAGCCTGAAAGACTCAGTTGGAGTCTCAGAAAACTGAGTTTTCAGGGCTGGCAATTAGGAAAACCATCTTTTCTTTTCCTCTAAATTGAGCAAGGTTGATTTGGAAGGCAGAGAAGGTAAACACATTACTGCTATTTCGCAAGGTCATCTTAGGCAGTCTAATCATCTTTTAACTTGGAGCAGTGCCTTTGGAGGCGGCAGGCAGCACTTTATAGTAAAGGGTAATACCCTTTCGGTGGTTTTGACTTCAAAAATTCAATGAGTTAATGTTTTTGTGAAGTCAAGAAATGAAATAGAAGTAAATAGTAAAAATTCTCCATACTGATAAGCCGCATTGCTTTCCCTTTCAGGGTGAGGAAGAGTGCCTGTAAAAGCAGCATTGACTCTCGCTCCCAGGTGTTGTGTTGCTGAACAGAGCGATAGCAGCTTTTTGAAATCTGTGTTTTGTTCCAGAGGGCTTAACTGGTTGGCAAAGGATAAATCAATGACAAACAGCTCTTGTATACAACTTGCATAAGTGTATCCAGCACTTAAGCAGTTTATCTGCAATTCTAATAGGTTGCATTACTGATGAATTACTCCACCTCAAAGCTTGGCCTCTGCCAAGATTTCGGTGGTGACTTTGGCTCTCTGAGTACCAAGGAGACCAGTGGAAGCAGGAAATTGAATTCACATCCAGTCTGTTATTGAAAATACTGCAAAGCTAAAGAGGAACAAGGAACAGATGCTCGCTAGCATTCCTAACTATTACAAATAGTATCTTCTAGAGACCTACTAGTTAGACATATGTAGGAGTATGCATAGGTGTCACGAAATGGCATGTCTCCTTCAGATAAAGCATGTTAATTTTTAAAATCTTAAAATGCTTAAGAGTTGTAAAGAAGGTAAGAGATTTGCTGATACGCTTCAGCTTTGTCCTGCAGACTGCGTGGTATTTCGATTTTTTTAGACTAAAGCACATCAGTTTTAGTTTTCAGAGCAGACTAATAACTTGAGTTTAGTTTAGCTCGGAGTGCCAATTCTGAGCGCTCTCATGGAACCTGTACTCAAGGCATTCCAAACATGGTTCCCTTTTAAGGCATATAGCTTTTCCAACTTGCCTTATTTCCCATTTCTTAGAATAAGGGAAATAAACTCTGTCTGCTTACCAGTCCTTATCCCCAGGTTCTCAGCAGATCTGTGAGGCGGGTGGTTATTTGGAATCATCTTTTTGCTTACAGTGGAAAACTGGTTTTGTGAAGTTTTCTTGAAGGGTTGATCCAAGAGAAGCAGCAGAAGTTCAGTTGCTCTAGTTCTTTTCAGTGAGAGTAAACGTATTACTTGGGATAGTTGTTTAGATAATCTCCAGGTAGGGTTGGCGACCTGATGTGCTTATCTTAGTGAGCCTGAACAACCCACAGTTCACAGTGAGCGCTGGCTGACATACTAGGAAAGACTCTTCTCAACTGCCATGTGGGTACACAGACTGGACCATTTTCTGTTCTCAGCTGCACAGCAATAAATCTGTATGTTGCCATTAATAAAACCTTGGTTGGATTGCTGTCACACATGCACGTGATTCTCTGTGTCCTCAGACAAGGTTTTTCTCCTCTGGTATGTTGCCAAGCTCGTGCTCTCATCGGTCAGTCTCTTCTGGCAGTGAAAGGATTTCAAAAGACTTTTCATCTCCAACTTCTTACAAAACAAAGAAGTGCAAACCACAGTACTGTATGTGTGAAAATTCATACAAATAACCGGTGCTAGTGGAGGAAACTAGTACTTGTGAAATTAGGAGTCTTTGGGAAAGATAACAATTATCTTACAGTGTAGTATTGCAAAGAAATGTGGTTTTCAATAAATTTAAGGACTACTACTGTGTTGCTGAGCATTTCCTTCTGTTCCAAATGGTACCAGTGGTGCCCTGTTTTCCTGAGCTGGTCATTTGGGCATACCACTGAACCTGTTCTGACATTTTACTTATCATCAGGGAATGCTGGGAGTTTTGTTTCAAAAGTGGATGGAAGTTGTAAGTCTTCACAGCAAAGCATTTCGACTCAGAGCAAGTAACACCTCTCTACTGGAGACTTCCTTTTTGTGTTTCCAACTGTGATTTTTCTTGGTTTTGTCTCAATTTTATTACCCTACAAATTAATTTTGGTGAGTAGAGACAGTTAGCAAATAACATTAAAAACTGTTAAAATATATATTGGGTTTTAATATATTTGCCTTCCTTGCCAAATTTGTTTCTCTGTTGAACAGAAGGGCCTTCTGTGTAAGGAAAAGAAATGGCTAGAGTAAACCTTGGGATCAAAATTTCGAACAAGTTTTGACCGATTTTGGAAATCAATCAGGCCCTTTCAGGTCTTTGCAGATATTTTCTATGGTAGACATCTTCAGTGAGTATATTGTTTCTGAAGTTATCAAGCATCCTAGTTGTCAGAAGTCTTTCCTGAAATACCTAGTAAGTATTTCTGAAAATTCATGGGGTTTTTAACAGTGTCCTAGACCCTGAATGCCTTTCCTTATGTAAAGTAACCCGAAGCACTGATCCTGAAGGAATAATCTATATAGATTAATGGATTTCCTGAGTACCTACATAGTGTTCAATTATAGATTAGCATTAGCTGATGGACACATTGAAGTGTTACGTTGTGATTTTGGCAGTTTTGTGTGGTTCTGTATTTTTCCCCATCAGTAGAAATGGCAATAACAGTAACTTAAAAAAAGAAAGTGCGTTTTTTTTGGTAGAGAGCACATAAACATTTCCATAGGTAATGAGGTCCCCAACATAAAACAAGTACTAATTTAGCAACCTGTCACCTATATGAGTGCAGTCTTTGGTGATGTTATAATTTATTCATTTCTTGGCTCACAGTTTGAGTCACTTAAAGTATCATCGATGGACTTTCTGCCAGAACTTCTGCCTTTTGCCCTTCATCCTGTTTGCTCTGGGCTCTTGTGTGGGATGATACCAGCGGAGGTATTCCCTTGGCACAGGTGCAAAGGTTTTTCAAGAATGCTCTCGATTCACCAAGGTTTTATCTTATTCCTTTACACTGCAGTAATTTTATTTTCACTATAGAATAATAGTACAGGCTTCCAAGCACACTGGTAGGTGCAGCGAGTACCGCACGCTCCTTTGTTTACCCCACTGTCAGAATATAGCCCTGGTCCTGCTAAATTGTACAGAGTGTTCTTGTCCCGTAGGCACACTGAAAAATCCCTGTGACATAAAAGTGCTTTTCCCTGATCTCGAATTTGAGAAATACCTGGAATTCTTTGAATTCTGTTTGATCTTTTCATTAGCCCTAATTTTCTTTCCATTACGTTGATCAAGAGAATTGATCTTCATTCAAGAAATGTTTCCGTAATGTTGTTGCTTTGTATGAATAGGCAGTAGTGCATGTTCATGGAGTGCTATACAATTTCTGCATTCTGTATATGGATTATAAATAATTGTACTGCTTTTGTTCTGTGCACTCGTAGAGGTTTAAATGTCTAGAATTATGAATTGCTTAATTTCAAAATGTATATTAAAAAAAAAAACTCAGTGAAGGAAACTTTGATGTGTAGCTGTCGGAAAAATCTACATTTTGTCCATTATTTTTGAAAGGGCGGTAACGGTCATATTATAAAGCACATGTAACAACCAATGGCTTCGTCTGGTACTGCAGATGCTCAGCACTTTGTAGTAATCAGCCCTGTGTCTCCTGATAATTATGCCCTTGAGGCTTTCTCATCTCAATTTTTCCATAACTAATATAATCTAAGCTATATTATGCCATTAGGAGACTCATTTTTTTTGTCCCACCAGCAGCATGCGCCTGTCTGCTTACCGTGAAGAAAGCAGTGGCAGTGTTCTCCCGCTATTGTTTCTGTGTGAGAGGAGATATTTCAGGCTGTAAATAGGGAAGATCGAGCTTGTTGAGTTAAAATGAGCACATTAATTCTTGAATGGAGCCCTTCTCTATGCTTTTGTTTCTTCATTATTCATTTTACATATCTTGGCTATCTCTGTAGCTGATGGGGAGGGAGGCTGCTTCAGAGTACAATTTAGAGCACCAATCTCGGGTCCCTGTTTGGAATAAACATGCTGTTTCTTTTCACCAGCCAGGAGCTCAGAGGTGTGCACATCTCCACTTAGGCACGTAAGCTAGTTGGCATGCTCAGGGAAGAGGGGAAAGATAACATTAAAGAGGAACTGCTATGATTTAAAAAGTGCTTCTACATTATAATAAGTAGTGAATTACCAGTCAGGCATAATGCCAGGTTTGAGCTGATGGGAACTCTCATCACAAGTAGATATAAAAGCAGCTGTGTTGTCAAAACTTTGAGCTGTTGCACAGTCTTTTGAACAAGGAGGAATGTGTTACAACAAAGCATTTCTTTTTTCCCTCCTTTCCCACCTCCGAGATTAAGTTCTTCCTCTTCCTTCAGTCCCAGGCACCTTGAAGCATTCTGCACTATTTCCATCCATGTTATACCAAGTCAAACTTGCAAAGAGAAGTGATGCTTGGGAAGTCAGAACTCAGCCAATTGAAGAATTTGAAAGGCAAAAAAGTGTTGTTTTTTGCTGTAGAAGCTCTCTAACACGATGTGCAGCACAGAGCAAATGGTGTTCAGGTTTTCACAGAAAGACTGTGAAAACAGGTCTTGAAGGTGTCCAAATATCCGAATAGCTAGAGAAGCCATTGGAAGTACTTCCCTTCCTGCTGGGAAGTACTCCTCAGATGAACTTTTTTTTTTTTATTTTATTTTCTTAAATAGCAATCTCTGTTTATGGAGCTGAAGCTTTTGGTGTATTTTTCTGTGCCACCCACAAAATGGCATGTACATGCTGCTTGTGTGTTGTATTCACAGAGACATTCAGTATTCTGAATGGAGACTGTCATTTTGGGGGAAAATGGCTCAGCCTGCAAGCTCAGAATTTCCCATTCCCTTCTTTTATTATCCCTTTTCCACCTTCCTTATTGTTTAAGCTTAATAGAAATGCAGGTTGATGAACAGGAAGAAAAGGCAAGTATAACAATCATGAATGTCTGAAAAACATTATTGCTCTGAACCCAGTGTAGATGGCAGATACCCCTGAGCAGAGGACGGTTTATATTATTTACTCTGCCTGGTAGTCTTCAGTGCAAGGGAAAACAGATTACAGCTGAGGTCCCCTGTGATCCTGTCTATCACCATGACAGGGATGGCAGCCAACTCATGATAAACTACCTCTTGCATAATGAAACGTCTTCGGTCAGTGTCCCTTCGTTATAACCTTGTCTAGACCGGCAGCTTTCCGAAATTATTCCCCTGTCCAACTACCCCTTGTGCAATAGCGCAGATGTGAATGCTGAAGTTACTACGAAACTTCATCTCTTACCGTCTGTGCTAATGCAGCTTTAGCTAGAGCGACTGCAGAACTCCAGATGAAGAGGGATACCACTGTGCTGCTTTAAAGAGGGAGAGCCCTTGGTGGTAGTAGCCTTTTGGTCATGAAACATATCACAGACTCCGTGATTGCTGCCACAGGGTCTGCACTGCGAGGGGAAGGAGCCACTGAGCGGTTTGAAAGTACATGCTAAAAGTTTAAATACTCTGGGTTTATTCCATGGAGAAGTAAACCCAAACCTCCTCCTGCTGTCATTTAGATCCAGCAGCTGACGTGCAGTTTTTGTGTTGCTCTTCAGCAGACATCCCAGTGGCAGGTCGACAGATGACTTTTGCCAAGTAACAGCATCGTTCAGTGAACTCCTATATTGTCTGCGTTTCTTCCTCATCTTTTATGTGAAATAGTTAAGCAATCCTGATCTTTAGGCTTAGGATGTTTCTGTAAAACAAGGAATGGCACATACTGCTCAGATAACCCTGAGACTGAGACACCTCTACTGGAAACTGTCTGCCTGCAGAGGCCATCTGCTCTCTATCTCTGTGTATGGAGGTATGAAAACTTAATATAGAGATAGAGCTGCTGCCTGAGTCAAAGAACTTTTGAAACAGGTTTGGATTTTTTCACTTTGTAAGTCATTCACCAAAATCTTGAAATACCTTCTTGAAATCCCTTTGAAGTATGGATGGCATTTGAGTTTGTTCTGTGTATAATTTAAACACACATTTCAGCTGCAGATTATAGCCAACATCACACAGTTTATTTGTTTAGTCATCAAGGACCAGGTTTTTCAAGGATTTCAGCCCCCACCAGCAGGACTAGGACTTAAAAGAACACAAATACTGTTTTTCCTGCTTGCTGAGGTGCTGAAGTCAGAACCAGGCCATTATGTGGTGAATTGGGCACCTGGTGTTGAGGATTAACACCTGAAAAATCTGCTTCTCTGTATGCTCTTAAGAAGTCTTCTCCAATTCTCTTTTTTTTTTTTTTTCTTCTTTCTCACAGGTCAATGCCCCAACACTACAGAAAGCTACACTGGATTTTGCCTGCTGGCCAAGTCTGTTGCCCAGACTTGATTTTACCAACCAGAGTTGTGTGTGTCTGCAACATACTTCGCGTGATGCTCCGGGTGAGTGTACCTTTGGGTTTGAGAAAAGTTGTGAGTCATCAGATGACAGTTCAAAGAAAAAAAAACTCTTGAGTGGATGAGTTGGTTTTGTTATTTTTTAATAAACTTCATCTGCCTCAATTTTACCTCTACATAGTGTCTGGCAAAAGCCTGTGTACCACTGAAAGTTTCAAGCCAAGGCTAATGAGAACCTCATAAAAACTTGTGCATCAGCTCCTGAACAGAAAATTTCACCTCCAGAGTCCAGGATCAGAAGTGCCATAGAAATCATTGCTCTGATGTCTCTATTGAAAAGACAGTATCATTAGTACATTTTCTTCTAAGTGCTATTTCTCTCTAGTGTGCATTATCATTAAAACTTCCAGTACTAAAATCTATATTACTTTCCTTTTGAAATGAGGTTTCATTCAGCGCCTTCCCTGGTTGCTTGAACTATGATTGATTGGCTCTGCATGAAGCACTTTGTAACCCTCCTCATGAAAGAAACCATATAAAAATAAATGTTACCATCAGGTCTATTTTGCATACTGTAGCTGTGTGTAATTACTGAGCCTGGGATTCGCTGTTCTGCTGACCCTGACTTCCCCAATGTGCTTTGGGCAGGTTTTGTGACAGTTTAAACTAGTGTGCTTTCAAAGGATTATGGAGATTGGAGTTATTTCTGTTATGCACGATAGAAGAACAGGCAACTAGTACATAATATACCCAATGTTATTAGAGTATGTCCTTCTTTGAAAGGCAATCACTTAAGGGTCTGTCCTTACAAGGTTATTAACTCATCATTTTCAGATTATGCTCTATGGATCCCTGGAGGTCTATTAGCTGCTTCTAAGAGATCTGAGAAAGGTAATTAAGAAATGCAAGGATATTACTGGTATGCTGACAGTGGGGGATCCAAAGGGAAATGCTTAAGGGTCTGCAAATCAGCAGAGAGGGAAAAAAAAAAGCTAAAACCCACTGAACAAGAATTTCTAGGGAATGCATGGGCATATCCTGTATTTTTCAGGTCATTCTAAAAGGAAACGTTTAATCTGCCACAGCAGATTTCAAATTCTGTAATCCCATTGTAGTTTGGAGGCATCTTGAGGGTAGGTGCTGTAAAAGGTCATATTAACTTGTATATTCTTTGCAGAAAATAACACTGGATAACTGAAAGACTAGCCTAGTAACTTATCTAGGCTTCTGTGAATAATTAAGACTGCCTTTTTTTTTTTAATGTCCTTTGTAACTGTTATGCAAAACACAAGTTTCTCAAAAAGGTGCTTGGTGCGGTAAGAATGCATAAGGGGAAGGAAGTAATAGTGTCATATGCTCGTCTGACATATATGTACTTAGCTTTAATGGAGCTTTTTAGTGAAGTATACAGAATTTAACCTCGGGGACTTAAATAGGAACTGGAAAACTTTTATTTCTGGTTGTGCCTTGAGAATGTCTGGAAAGGACAGGTTTTATAGAAACTTCGGTTACTTTTGTGTACTGGAGTAGGAAACAGGAAATTAGCATAACATTGCTGACCTTGGTCATGATCCCCGGTGTTGCCTGGGCCCACAGCAGTTTTCGCTGGGAAGGTGTATAACGCTGGCAGTGTGATTCCTAGCGATTCCCGTGAATGACCTTGTTATTTCTGTAGCTGATACAAAAGCATCTGCATTCCGTGTGCATTCCCTGTGTACAGAGGTGAAAACAGCACGGCTGTGGTTGCGACCCTGTTCAGCCCTGCTCACATTAATGAATGGCAGCGCTAGTCTGGACTTCTCCAAATCAGCATCTGTCTGGGCTCCTTTGTGGCCTTGGAAAAATCATAGATGAAACTACAGTACACAGAGGACCCATCTGTTCTCAGATTTAGAAAAGTCACCCTCCCTCCCTAAATTTAAACTCTCTTTGTTCAAGTGAGGCCCAGGAGTTTGTGTAGCCCCAGAGTGTGCTTCACTGTTGCAGCTGAACACTCCTCAGCTTTGTCCTCCTTGTATTTGCTGTTCTGCATAGGACAAATTTACCAAGAAGCTCAGCTGAGGCTGAGAGAAGCTGCTCTGACTTGGAAAATGCCTCTGAATAAATTATCCGCTGTGAAAGAATGATATATATTCTACCTAAGAGCCAGGAACGTGAAACAATAAAGGATGTTCTTAGAATAGTTCCTAAGAACCTGGGCTCCCTGAAGGAAAATGAACCTTCTGGAGGGTGAGTCAGAGAGTCCATTTTAGGAACCTGCTTTTCTTCAGCAACTCTGTATGGAGATCAGGTATCAAACCGGAATACCTAAAGTTAAATGGTGTGACTGCCCCCCAGTCGGCAGCTTTCCGGGTGTTGGGCAGCACAGGCAGAGCACGGCGGCCGTGGCTGTGCCGAGGCTGCAGCCAGGGGTTGCACTGGGGCAGAGGGGACACGCAGATGTTGCTGCAGGCAAATCTGGGCAGCAGCTAGTGTTTCCCATTGCAGGCTTTCTACCCAGCAGTTAAATGGATAGTTGTTTGCATTCTTTAATTTGTAATAATTTTTGGATGATTATAGTCTCATCCCATTCCCTGTCCTGTGGTGCACAGTTCCTGAGAACAAAAGCGTGCTCATGAACTCAACGCTTTCCACCACGTGAGCAATGTGAGAGCGCTGTGGCATCTCATGCATTTCCCTCTGCTATTAAAACATATCTGTAGCTGGATTCACACTTGTTTCCATGCCAAACACCTGTTTGTATTTCTAGTCAGAAATCAATAAATGTTCTGAGGAACACGAGCACTTGCGGACACTTGGTGAAACTCCTAACATTTTTATACAGGAAACAAGGTTAGATCTTTAGGCCTTGCAGCCTGCAAATGAACAGTTAATTTCTGGGGACGAAGCAAAACCCATTGATATTGAAAACTGTAAATTAAGATGCTGAAAACAAGGTCTTTATTTCGGGCTGATTAGAAGGCTGTCTCACAGAAAGCTGGCTATTGCCAAATGTCATGGGAATGAGGGACTTAAGCATGTCACTGAAATATGTACTGCAAGTTCCTTCATGATGAAGTCTCGGATAAATAGGAAACACCTCAAACTTACATCTTGGGAAAGCCAAACAAATTTTAGATGGAAATGAATGGAAATTAATTCAGGGTGTAGACTTAAACCCAGCCTCTGGGGACTCAGTAATTGTGCCTTTTAGAAAACGGTCTCCTGCTCTTTGCATTTTAACTGTCTGTAATTACTTCTGTGGTTTGCTGGTTGTTGAGGAGCCTGACAAGCTGGGAATTGGCAGATTCAGTGTTGCCTTTATTTACAGTGCTTTTGCCAAGTCATTAAGTCAGCAATAGGAGGCTTTCTTCTGACAAAACTAATCCCTCGGTGTGGCCAGACACTGCATTTTCCTTTTAACTTTGTGCTACCATTTAAAACTATTTTGGCCAATATTTAGGTTGGTGTGAATTGTCAGAACACCGCCAAAATCGGCATAGATGAGCCAAGCATTTTTTTTTTTCCCTCCATCCCTGTCATGTGGTGGGTTTTTTTTTTGTTTGTTTGTTTGTTTTTTCCACACAATGAGCTGCACAAAGCTGCTTATGGCTGGGGCATTCTCTGGCCCTAGCTGGCTTCTCTTGGGTATTCCTGCATGGCCAAAGGGACAGGGGATAGGAAGTCGCTCCTGCGGGGAGGCACGGAGAATGCCAGATAGTCCCAGGAGCTTTCATAGAATGAATCATAGAATGTGTTGGGTTGGAAGGGACCTTGAAAGGTCATCTAGTCCAACCCCCCTGCAGTAAGCAGGGACATCTTCAACTAGATCAGAGGCTGTTGGATTTGCTCGCTTCATAAATGCAACAATACCGCTTCCTGCTCACTTGGTCTGATTGGCTTGGCTCTCACCAGTGCCGCCCGGCGCGGGCAGAAGCTGCCTTTGACTGAGGATGAGGGGCTAGCGTATAATAATAACACAGTTGCGCTGTGAACCTCAAGGATTGTGAAAAAACCATCATGGGGCAGAGTCCAGAGATGTGCTTTGTGAAGTGCTGAGGGATACTTTGACACTACGTGTGATACAAATGCTAATCGTTGTTATTCTTTCTTAAGAAATCAGGGCATGTTTTTATCATTATTCTGCAGGTCTCAGCATCCTTGTACAATTAGGCCCTGACCTCATCAGAATAACATTTGAATTGGAAACGAGCAAATATCTAACATCTTTACACTGAAATTTCCTCAATTGTATTAACACTGGATGTATTAAAAACTGACATTAACGGTGACTCTCTGGCACCAGCAGGGTCTTAAAGTGCTTTATGCTTTCTACAAAGTGTCTTGTAAACTCTGGGATAAAACCTGCACTGGCTGCTGCAACTCTTCCACTTGTCCTTTCTGCCATAGATCATTGAACCATTTAGGTTGGAAAAGACCCTTAAGAATTTTTATTTTTTTTTAACAAAGAAACATTGTTTTGGTATCTAAGATGCAATAGAAAATTTGTCATCTCTTCCAATCTTATTTTTGCTTATACTTACTGAGAGTTTTCTTTATCAATTTTAACAGGGAACAGCCTACAAAGCACTGCAGATAGAGAAGATTCCTGATGGAAAATATTCACTAGACCTGATGTTTTCTAACGTGTAGAGGTTAGTTAATGCCTTCAAGTCACCACAGATCTGAAAGAAAATCTGAAGTCCAAAATCGACTTTGTAAAGCAAGAGGAGAGGGTTGTTTTGAGAAATATTTTTCTTTTTTTGAATATGTCAAACAGGATGCTAGCCATTGTATAACACTATGAAGAAAATAACAGTGATTAAAAAGTTCAGAGTTGGTAGTGTTGGTGGTAAATGTGCTTTATAATTTTAAAGAAATTGCTCCAGTTTCCTTCTCAACTGCAAGATTTGCTGCTTTTATTTCTTTGAATTATTTAATTGAATAAGGAAAAATCGTATTTGTTTGAAGTGAAAACAAACAGCAGTCTTCATATGAGCAACAAAAAACTTATTTGTAGTTTGTCTTTTGCACACATATGGCATTACTTCTGCAAGATTCTTGTAAATTAATCTCTTTAATTGAAAGATTATGTTGTTAGTATTGTCAGGGCTCAATTTTCTGACATTTAATTTTTCTTTTGGAAAAGAGGGACTATTGTAAATGGTAAATGGAAAGTTTTTTGTCTTATTCCTATTAAGCACAGTGCCAAAGAGTAACTAAGGTGACAGAGCTACCTGCAATATTAGTGGAAAAAATAAAAGGTTGGACTTGCCTGAGATAAAAATGGGAATAAATGGATAAATGTATAGGATAAGCTGCCAGTTTGCAAGGGATCCAGGACGAATGGTTCAGAGGAGTGGATAGGAGTGGGCTGGAAACAAGATACAATCTCAGAATCAGTATGTGAGAACAGAAACCAGGGTACCAGCCAAAGACCCGGAGCTGGGCGCGGAGGAGAATTCAACCATCAGCCTGCTGTACAGTAATTACAGAAACGCACCACCATATGGTGCGGCCACACCTGGTGTCCTCAGGGCCCAGGTGATGGGACTGTTCATCCAGCACATGCTAACGGGACTCAGCTGGTCAAAACTGGGAGCCAAACTGATCAATACTGATGCGCTGAATTTAGAGGAGAGAGAACTGGTGGTAAGTGAATAGAGAGATGTACTAAATATCAAAGGATCTAGAAATGTAGGAAATTCTGAAGGTGTATAGTGCGAGGTAAAAATGACCACCTTACTACTGCTGACTTTAGCGCAGCTGTTTTTTACCCATTCCAGGGGCAGAATGAGAGCAGCTGAGGCAGACTGTAAGAAAAGTGACTTCCAAGGAACCCTCAAATGGAGCAACATGCAGAAAAAATGGAAGTCCTAGGGGGTAAGTGGAGGATGAGGATGAACTAGCTCGTTCCTTGTAAATGTAATATGTCTCCTGGCATGTCATGTGACGTTAAAGAAAGTTGGTATATATGTATTTAGAGAGAGGCAGGTACGCACCCCTACCGCACAGCATGGTTTTGCACACGTTGGACATTAGGTTGTTTGCTGCTAAACAGTGGTAATTTTGACAGTGAATCAGTTAAGAAGCAAATTTATCTCCGTGGGATATGAAAAATTAGTATACCTTGATTTCTTTTACTTGAAAACTGACTGAATGAGAAAAAAAAAAAAAAAAGACAGGATTTGAAATTCACCTTCGGTGAGTAGATGTTCTTTTGTTACTGCTATTGTATTATTATATAAATCAAATGCTGCCTGTACTGATTTTAAATCAACAGAAAGATTTCCGTGTTGCAGCTACCACTAGCCTGGGTAAAATGTCGGTGGAAAGCAAGTGTTTAAGAACAAATTTAATTTGATTGGTATTTAAATAACCCGCAATTTCATCTGTGACTCAGGGATCTTGCAGTGTAGGGTAGATTACTTCTGTGAATATTTGATCTACATTTTCTCAGTGAAATAAAGCTTTGTTCGTGCAGCTATGAAGCATTATCGGGTTGTAATCACACACAGAGTGGTCTTCATTATAGAGCACTGTTAATTAGAAATGCCGTGCAATTTGCAGGCCATCTATTCTGACTGTAATTATGATGTCACTTGCACACCTGTGTCTTGAGAGTATTTTCCTCTCTAACTAGGGCTCATTCTTTGGACTCAGCAAGGAGCTTCTCTTGATGGTGGAAATAGCTCGTTTGTTGTCTCCATGGGTATAGAATAAGACAGAAGGGAGTGAAAACTTGGGCAACAGCCAGCAATTGAAGCAGGCAGTAAGCCCTAAGTGACTGTGTGGGCCTACACAACAGAGGGAGCATGTCTTGAATGTAATATGATTAAAAAATAGGCTCAAAACAGGCCTGTTTGCTGGTGTGCTTTTTGCTTGGTGCAATACATATTAATTAGAGCTTTAGCACAGCTTCTCAGCAAACACCATTTTCCCTCAAAGAGAGAGTAACAAGGAGAGGGAGCGTTCTGATGCTGGGAATAAGGTACTATGAATAAGAATCAGCAACAATGGGTTTGGTTTAAGCTGGACTGGAAATTGTTGCAGCTTTATTTTATGTTTTTATAAAGGAAACCTGCGTGTCAGCTTCTAGTAGTGGCAGAGATGCTGAGAATTGGCATGTGAGGATAATGTGATAATATAGAGACACCAGGGAGTATGTGTACACGAAAATGCATCTCAGTCAGCCAGAAGGCCATGCTGTGATTTCACTAAAAAGCTACGACAGAAAATCAATAGCTTTGAGAAGGGCCCACAGTAAGGCAACAGCATTATCTGCACTTTCTTCATTCTGCTTCTCCCTTCCCCTCCTTCCCTCCCTTCATAAAGACACAGAGCTGCACGATCTCTGAGTTTTGTTAACTCTCTGCCTCCGAGTAGCTCAAGCAGTGAGACAATTCAGGGAACACAAAGTATCTCCAAACCAGACCGCAGGGATGGAGAATAGGGATGAGTCACGCAGGGCGTTGGGTTTATTGACAGGCTCTGATTACCTTGTAGGCAGTCTGTGTAGACTGCGGTCTCCTACACAGTGCTGCCATCACAACTCTGCTCTGATCTTTAGAAAAACTTCTCAATGTATCTTAGTGCAGCCTTCACTCAGCTGTGTATTTTCTGATGTGTGGATCAACAATTAAGTCCCTCTTCCAGGCTTCCACATAGGCAGGATGTCCTGGCAGGCTGATCTAGCCATGTCGTCCCAGATTATGGAGTTGTCATTAGGCACGGATTTTGCAGAGCTTCAAAGACTTAAGGTGAGGTTTTCCAGGATGCCTTTTTTCCTTCTCCAATTTCTTTTTGTCTAAAAAGGTAGAGTAGGAATTGTTAATGAAAAGAAGAGCAAAGGGTGGACTGCTTAGCGTTAGCTGACACACAGTTTGTAATCGTGGTGTTGTATTTCAGTTTGTGATACTGCCTCTGTATTTTATACATAGGCATGCAGTAGATTCAAAGGTGATATTGTGTATGCATGGTTATATGTTCTACTATTTCCTGATTAATCATTCTGTGCGAATACATATGTCAGCTTACAGAACCTGAAACACGTCAGGAGGGAAAGACTGTAAGGCTGTTCCTTACATGCCCTATCCTGCTAAGGAAGATATGAAGTCAACGAGGGCCCTGGGAAGCTGCATTACATTACACAAAACACTTCAATTGCACACTGGGCAGTGAAATGGGGAAAAGGGAGGACTACACATAGGTAAAACCCCTCCTTCCCCATTAATCCGTACTTTGTGTCCCTATGCAGGTTTGGATACGTTTATGTATATGGTTTTGGTTCTGTGAAAAAGCAGTTAGAGCCATTGGAAAGTAATGCAGTTTTAGGTCAGACATACTCTTTAGGTAAAAGCCTACCATTAACATTGAAATGATTTCCTAGCATTGAATTAGACTGACACAGCAGTTAGGAGAAAGTGTGTTCTTTTTGCTGACGCTTCTGATTGCTTCTCACCTTACCCAAGAGCTCAGTTCTTTCTACATGGAGAACTATGAGAAACAGCCATGGATTTGGCTCATTAAAGACAGACAACTCTAATTTGATTTTTTCCATGAAGTTTTCTTTTTGTCAGAGCTCAATATTTCAATACACGAGTGCATAAAAGATTATTCAAAATTTATTCAGTGAAAAACTCAGAGGAAGGAGAGGGCATTTTCTAGCACCTAGGAAAATCTTCCTTAAACAAATCCAATTTAATGACTGCTTTTTCTAGGCTGCAAGCATTGAAATTCAGGCAGGTATCAGTTAGCTGGAAAACATGCTTATAAGGGAAAGTCTATTAGAGTTTTGTCCTTAGAGACAGTTGAGCTGCATAAAATACAAGAAGTACATAAAAGTAAGAACATACTATCTATCTAATCATCAACCTTTCACGGGTGCTGGAGCTAGCTGATATCTTAATCACCCTCCAGTCATAGTAACACCATACCATGGGTCACAAATAATTTAAGAATTGTTTGAAATACAGAAGCGCCTTGACCACAGCAAAGGTGCTTGATCATCTTTACAGTACCTATAGGGTAGGTCTGGGCTTGGGTGACTATAAATTAGTGATCAACACCACATTCATGTTTGCCTGTGCTTTAACTGAACAACTATTCCAGCCTTCCAAATGTACTCAAGTGCCACTGCATCCTAGGCAGAAGACTGGAGCCTGCTAGATCAACGGATCATTTCCTTCCTTAGCCTCTAAACATTATAACTCACTGCTCTTGAGCTCTAGTGACATAAGGAAAATTAAAACTCAGGAATTATTGTAGCAGGAGAGAACCACTGTGTGAAAAATTTTCCTCAGAGATGCCATCATCACAGGGTGAATCACAGTTCAGGTCAATTCTGGCCATGGCATCCATGAGACCTTCCTTTGGGAAATGGAGAGCTGAGGATTAAATGCATGGAGAAGGAGCATACAAATCTTTGACTTAACCGGCATGAAAGCCTGTGGGCATTGTACCATGGTATGCCAGGTAGGATTTGGAGGTCAGGAGGTACTGTGATGGGACGATGCTCCCTGAGGATGCCCACAGTCCCCTTCAAGATCCCTTGGGTTTGTTTCCATTACACATACGCACTGTTGAAAATATTTGAAAAGTCTTTCTTCATCTTAAAGAGACACACTTAACAAATGTGGGAACGTTTCATCATTTCATCCAAGTATCTGTCATCTGGTCTGTGCTTGTTTATTTGTGTTAATGGCTGAAATCAGAGACTACTTATACTGCTTGCAATCAATTATATCTTCTGAAAGCTGTCCTAAAACTTAATCTTTTGGTTCTCTTCTTATTTCTTCTCTTTCTGTATTCCTAAAAATCCTGCAATTCTTACCATTGTCCCTAGTACCTTGCTTCTTCAGGCTTAAAGTATCGGGCTGTTGATGTATGATGTATATGCATACTTGGGCTGTTGTTCACCTAAATAACATCTTATTGTACATTTCAAGGCAAATAATTTCAAAACAGGGAGTGTTGAGCTAAAATCTGAGACTGGTGATTTAAAAAAAAAACCCAAACAAGAAACATTAGGAGTCAGTGGCAGTTCTGAACCACTTGTTATTTTTTTCGAAATAGAAGATGTATCGAAGAGGATTATGCCCTTGGGGGGAAATTATTTTTGGCAATTTGGTTTTTGCCAGCTCACCAGAAAGCTCTCAAACAAATATCATTTATTTTAAAAGAAGAAAGCTTGAGAGGCAGAAATCAGGGGCATCAGTGAGCACTTCTTAGAGCAGCGCTAAACAGTGTTGGTAGGAGTGACAAAATCTTGTACTAATTGGCTTGTCAAGGCCCCAACTATCTCGGTAGAGAAAACTTACTTTCATTAGATGGGCATAGCACTTCATTAATCCTTAAAAGGGAAGTGAGTCTGTTCATAAACTGTAGGTTGGAACAGAAAGGCTGTCATTTCTGTAGCTGCAGAAACCACAAAACCATCTGTGCCTTATGAGGTAATGTACACGCTGGCTGAATACCAATATTGTCTCAGCTGCCAACGTCCTTCGTTGGTAATGGCCACATTGACAGAAGGATCCATTGAAATTCACTGTAGCTTGTATTTTTTTTTAAACTGTATTGTGGATGTGGAGGCATAGCTACAACACCGCCATCCTTGCTGATTGCCGACATCTAAAAATAGAAGTCAAGAGGTGTGTGGGCATTTCTAACACCTTCTCTTGAAGTGCCACCCCGTTTCAGTCGACATCAAGAGCAGGCCAAGCACAACTAGATGGATCTGCCCCACATCAGTTAGGTGGCAGTCAGTCATGCATGGTAACCACTCTTGTTTTGTTACAGACATGGAGGTTTCTTAGGAGGTGACATCTTCGGGCCACTTATGCCGAGCTCATTACTTGCTTAAGTTAACTGCTGAGCTGCAGTTTTCTAGAACTGGACTGTCTTTGCTAATTTAATACTCTGTCTCTTAGAGGAGACGTAGATTTCCTGTCAAACTCGGTGTTATATATTCGGCAGAACTCACCTTTCTTCTGGATGATTCACAAATTCTGTGCAAAAGGATCTCTTCAAGGATGCCGTCATCTTATTCTGTAACTGGCAAGTTTTGGATGAAATATGTTTTAGGGGGAAAAAAAAAATAAAATTACAGGCTGTCCCATGCTTTATCAGCTTGAGGAAGTGGAAGATCCCAACCAGACATGTACAGCCAACAGAAAATGGGTCTATGTTGTTTGCCAGTATGCCTACAAAGTCTTGATTGTACTTGCAGTCGCTGTCTGGTCTCAGACGTACAGATATTCAAGCGGAGGACTTTTAGCCATAGCAAAAGGATTGAGTAAAACTCCTATAACTGAATACATCCTGAACTGTTCAACTTGACACTGAATTTGCATTAAGACGGTGAAAAATGTTGCTTAGAAATCTGCAATGGAAAGGCATATCTTTTAACTGTACGCAATTTACCAAAGGTAATTTCAGTGTCTGACCGCAGGAAATATCAACCACTTCGTCACAAACAAGAGTAGTCTTATTAAAGCCTATAAATCCAGTAACCTAAGGCAGATCTCTCTCCCTCAGAGTTCAGTGGTGCAGGTTTTAATCCATACTTTGCAAAAGTTGCTGATTTTAATTGCAATATAATCTGCTTGTAATGAGCTTTAAGTCAAGCAGTCAAAAAGTAATAAACAGACTAGTTTATTTTAGAAAAATCCCGTTGAGTTAAAAAGACCTGCCAGGAGCTGTCTGTGTTCAAAGAAATTGAAATTTTCACACAAATTATTTGGAATGCTAACTGAACTAACAATGGCTTTCTCAGTTGTGATTTCTTCCTTTTTTGTTCTGAAATTTTTAATTTTGATTCATTATATTGTACCATAAAATGAAAGTTGGGATGGTAAATTTTCATATACAGTGTGTTTTTAATTATGAAGAGCAGGAATAAGCAGAAGTAAGTACTTCAAGAAGTTCATGCTGATATTTCTGACTCGTGGAGTTTTTATTCTCAGGCATTTTTAAGACCTAGAAGCTGAAGACAAATTTTTAAATTCTAGAATTTCTCCCAAACAGAACCTCTGCTTTTCACACTGGTTTAATCATAAGCTTTTGCTGCAGCATGGAAATATTGGAAAGACTTCCTGCTTTAGTAGTATAGGGAGTATCTGTTTTAGTCAAATTGTTTCATGTACGTACTGTTTTCGGCTCTGCATGCAGTAACTGAGGGCAGATTTACCAGCATCAGCCGAGACCTCTGGGGGGTGCAGCCCCATCTATTTGTATTTTTGGTAGGCTACCTGGAATGTAGTGCAGGAAACCATACCAAACCACAGCCCATCTTCCCTGATGTCGTCACCATCGCAGCTTCATCCAGTCTGAATATAGTAATCCCACATGGATGAAGCACGTACCGTTTTACAGTGGTTGCTACTTTTGTCTAGGACTTTAAGATCCCCTGAACCAATATGACAGGCTGAGAGAGTTGGGGGTGTTCAGCCTGGAGAAGAGAAGGCTCTGGGGAGACCTTATAGCGGCCTTCCAGTACCTGAAGGGGGCCTACAGGCAAGCTGGGGAGGGGCTGTTTGCAAGGGCATGTAGCGACAGGACGGGGGGCAATGGTTTTAAACTAGAGCAGGGTAGGTTTAGATCAGACATTAGGAAGAAGTTCTTCGCAATGAGGGCGGTGAGACACTGGCACAGGTTGCCCAGAGAGGTGGTGGAGGCCCCATCCCTGGAGACATTCAAGGCCAGGCTTGATGAGGCTCTGAGCAACCTGATCTAGTTGAAGATGTCCCTGCTCACTGCAGGGGGGTTGGACTAGATGACCTTTCAAGGTCCCTTCCAACCCAACGCATTCTATGATTCCATTCTAATGTAAAGAAAAATGTCAATATGAATGGCAAATCCAGTCATTATTCAGTGAAGCAAAAATTTCAAATGTTTCCTTTCCATTTCAGTGGACTTTTGAAAACTGTCATGGGACTTATAGGTATATATTTAAATAATATATTTATAATCAATTAAATATTAAATTTAGTTAAATTAAATAATATATTTATAGGTATATGTTACAGTTAACTTTTGTAGTAGCATATTCTTGCCCTTACCAAGAATAAGGGCTGTGCACATTAGATCCTTTTTATGCACAACGAAAAGCTTTTCTGTATCCTTCCCAGTCCCATCAGATATGTATGCTCGTGTGTTGCTTTTTGTTGTACCATGATTTCAGTCAGTCTGTCTTTAGCTGTGTTCTGTTACCTATGTGTTCTGGTCCCTGTTTCCTTCCGCTTCTCCCTAAATAGCAAAGATCATCTTTATGTATTTAAAAATTCAGAACCTGAGGCTTTTGGATGAAAATACTGTGCTTTAATAGGAGCTTCCTAAACAAATTTTAGGTGCTGTCCATGCTGCCATAAACCAATGCACAAATACCTAAATTGCTCTCTGATAATATTAAGGACTTTATTGTAGTTTGCATTGGTTGCGTGTGTGATGGATAGTGACTTTTTGACTTGTTTGCTCTGCACTGTGAGTTACATCCCTTTTGAAAAGGAAGTGACCAGGCAGCAGAGAAAATATTTGCCCATTTTCCTAGTTCTGCTGCACTTCCAGCTCACTGGGGCCTTTGAAAGGAGGAGTTTGCTCTTGCCTCAAGAACAGCTTTTGGCGGTTGGTGGGAGAGGCTTGTGGAGTAGAGGGTAGGTCAGGGAGACTCAGCCAGCAGCCTGCCAGAGACCGAGATCGTGGTGCGAAAAGTAAAGAGCAAAGCCTGTCTTGGAAGAGATGGAAAAAGGATGACTGCTCCTTGGGAACTCATGATGAAGTGTTAATCATCACCCGGCTAAAGGTTGGGATGGATCAAGCCTGACTGCAAGGACGTAACGGACAGGGAAGAGATTTGTTTCCGTGTCCCTTTTATTTCTTACTGTTACTTATTCTGGGTTCTGCCTCTTAAAATGCCTTTAGTTATTCCTAACTCCTCTGGAGCTCTTTTGGAGTCTCGGGGAGTGCTTGTGGATAGGGAGAGATATGTGGGTAGATCCACTTAAGAGCTCTTACCTACTTGTGCCACTGTGCTGTCTTTTGGTGTCGGGACTGCAGCGGTGTCTGATGAGAAAGAAGGGCCCAAGCACCATTAAAAACATCGCCCCACTGGTGTGTGCTGAGGGGCCTGCATGGTATGAGACAGTGTCAGCCCGGAGAGGACATCCCTTCTACCACCCCCTCCCAATCCCACAGACTTGTCAAAACTGTTCCCTGTGGCTAACCCAGCTTTTTTCCTGACTGAAACAAGAAGTGCTCTTCCAAACACCTCTGCCAGAAAGGTGGGACCTTCCCAACTTGGTAACAGCTGTCAGAGAGATGGTGGCAAGCAGCTGAGAGCCCTAGGTGAAATATCATCTCTTATGATAGCTGAAGCTGGAGGAGGATTGTTGCTCGTAATGCACCATTAAAGCATATACATCAGGGTAGAAGCCGCCTGAACATTTACAAAGCACTTGCAAATAAAATAATGCTGCGAAACAAAAGCATGTCTGGATCACAGAGTTGTCACATATTTTGACTGTTCCTGTGTAGATGATGACCGGGACTAGTGTGAATGTCAATCAGTTGTAGGTGAAACAGGTTCAGAACAAGAGAGGGCCTGCCGTGATTTTGCAAGTTGGGTTTGAAGCAGAACGCTGAGCTGTTGCACTGTGACTGACTCCTTTGTTTATTGCCAGGCCCTGCACTTCCACACGCAATCAAATCAAACTTAAATAAAATATTAAAATGAGGGGTTAATAAGTCAGTGTTGACTTAGCAGAATCTTTTAACTTGCCCATTTTAACAAACTGTCACACTGATGTTCCTGGGTTTGACACCTTGATTCCATAAGATAGATGTCTGAGTCCGGGGACCTTGGAACACTTAAACTTCTGCTGGTGTGTTATAAATATAGACATTCCCAGTACTAAGTAGCTCTAATGTGATATGCTGCAGAAGTGAATTCACCCCAACACACACAACTCTAGTTCATTGATGCTGGGGGATCTGCGTGAATGTCGCGGCAGGGCAAGCTTTAGAGGTTGGCAGAGCCTAGAGTTGCCCAGGGCAGTGGGCTGCCCTCCCCGCCTTAGCTGGGGCACGGAGGGTACCTGCGAGAGCCGCTCATCCCTGCCCACCGTTGCTTGGGAAGGGCTTGTCGTGACTGCAGTGCCAATTCTCCTCCCCTTGCACACAGCCGGCAATGACAGAGTCAACTTTTCCCCTCTCATGTTGGGGGAGAAAGAGTCTGTGTTAACTTGGGGGTACGGGAGGATTCAATGTCTGGAAAGGGCCAGGGGAGGAAAAAGGGGTCCGTAGGAGAAGCTGGGCTATGGGAAACCAAAAAGATCCTTTTGTCCTGCTTGCGCCCATAAATCTTTTTCAATCTTTATCCTTCTATGAGGATTTAGAGTGTTCAGTCTGTGCAGAGTATCACAGAGACAATAATCAGTTATCTTTCGTCAGGTATGTATGTAGTGTGGAGGGGAAACCTCTGAAAATTAAAGAGCTTTTATATTTCTTAGAGAACGATCTCTCTGCAGCACAGAATGAAGGTATGATGGCAGCATGCGTTGAGACTCCTGGACTAGGGTTAACCTAGCCAGGGCAGGCAATGGGTATGACTAAAGACACATTGGCACAAGTTGTGACACGTGGTAGCAACTACACCACCAGCCTTCCAGATACCAGCCGCTAGCATAAATTGGAGTACAAGTAATGCTTCTGCTGCCTTTTTTATGGCGTAGATGTATCAGGCAGTGTACCAGAAAGGTTGCCTCCGCTTTTTAATCCATTTGTCTAGAAAAAAATTACCGTCAGACCTTACGAACTTTGCCTGGATGTATTGTAACATAAAACAAAATCTGTTATCTAGAAGTTGGATGCCAAAGAAAACCGAACATAAGGGACACATTTTAATTAACTGCTACAGTAATTTATTGAGGAAAGCGGGTTTGTTGATCACTACTTTGTCTTTAAATCAGAATTTGTTTTCTAAGAGGGATGCTTTTAATTCAGCTGCATTTTATTGCTTTTGGTATAGAAATTGCTGGGGAGTGTTTCATGTACTCTCAAGCAGATCTGGTTAGGTGATGGCCAGAGTTCTTCCTGCCCTTAAAAATCTTCGGATAGCTCTGTGTGTCCTGTATGCCTTTGAATTTTCTGCTTTTGCTTGGGGTAAGAATTGTTAACACCACCTGCTCATGTATTTCTGGCTAAAATTAAAAGCTAAAGGATAGCATGTGTCATGAATTACTGTATTTAATTGAAGTCTTTTTGTTTACTTTCTGTTGCAGAGACAGGTAAGGCATCTCCTAGTTTAAATAATGAGTTCAGCTTCTCAGTTAAAACTAGAACTTTTTGATCTTTCTGCATCAGGAATAAAAATTGGTAGGACCAGTTTTTACATCTCTGACCTCTTTAGTTCCCCAACACCAAAACTGTATTTCCAAAATCTCTTTCTAATGCAGCTAGGGTGGTGGAAATAGATGCGGATATCTAGAAAAAAAGATGCTAATAACTGGCTGATGTCATCTAGACTTACCCAGAGCAATCTCTGGTGTTCCTGTCGTTAAAACAATTGAGATGATTTCAGTAGTATTTTTTTCTTGTTCTGTCTCCTGCAGAATGATGCCAGTTGTAGGTTAAGTGGCTAGTACAGATGATGTATTAATAGGTTATCGAACAGGGATTGCTGTTGCTCTGACCATTTATTTCATATGCACTGCTTCAATTATGTTATCATGGTAAGCTTTCTTATTGATTAGCTTAGAAGCAGTAATTTCCCAATAGATTATAGAAGCCAGTATGTAATGAATATTTCTGACATTAAAAAAAAAAATATTCATGGAAAGTATCTATGTTATTATCTAGATTATATTATCTAGAATAAAATGTAGGTATTATATATCACACATATATCTGTTGGTCAGCTTGTAGTAAATAATAAAAACAACATTTTTATCATGTTCTGCTACTTTTATCTACATAAGTTTCCTTAAAATCATATACAAGTTTGTCTCCGTATGCTCTAACCAAGCTTGACTTGTTTGAGGTGAACTATTTTTTGCTGAGCCAAGACAAAAAAAAGAAAGTTTTCTTCAATTTGTTCTTATGAGAAATAGGAATTCAAATTATTTTTATATTATTTTGTGAAAAAGATCTGGATTGGGATGGATATGAGTAAAGAGAAGCCTGCTGTATATTACTTAAACTCTATGCAAGCTGGTGGTGCTATTGCATATGGATTCGCTAATAGGTAGGTTTGATTTTTTTGGGTCGCGTGGATTGCCTTTTCATGAATTTTGTTTTGAATTTTTGGGTTGAGTGAGCCTGCAGAGGTTTTCAAATCTGTGACTGGAGGCTTTTCCAAACAGTTTTCTTCTCAGCTGGAGAAGATTGTGCAATGTTATTACAAAGGCTGGCAAGGCTTTTTGGTCAGTACAGCGTGATTTTCTTCTACTTTCAAAGATCGTTTTTCACCAGATGGGAGCATACTTGTCATTTGAATCTTTCTAGCTCTTTTTGAAATTCCAAGGCAGCTAATACACAAACTCAGGGATGCTCATGAATTTGGTTAGCTATTAGCGACTTCCATTTTTAGCCTTCTCTTACCCGTCTCTATCGGTATCTCCAGGTTACCTCTGTATGCGATCAGGGGGCATGTTCAAGCTGTTTGGCTGCCTGTGTGCCTGGCAGGAGCAGGTGGCCTGGGAAGCAGTTTGGCTGCCCAGACATGTACGGGAGGTGAAGGCTAATGTGCAGTGGACCGTGACCTGGAGTAGTGAATACATCTAACAAAGTGAAAACAGATGATACTGGAAATGTAATTTAACAGCCGTTGCCTTGTGTGACCAACGGATGCTGCTATATCTCTATTACATGCCTAGAGCCCAAAATATTGGGAAGTGTCATGTCCATTGCAGTTTTGCACTGCTGACGTTCTGAATAGTGAGAGTATTTGGCATAAGGAGGTAGAACTGAGCTGCTGTGCGCATCACGTGCAGCTGTATTATGGAACGTTACGCACCGCATTGGGGGTTGCACTGGTATCAGCAGTGGCTGTGGTTTAGCAACTGAATATCTGCGGTTGTCATCCTTGTTCTATCATTCTGCTTTCTGTCCCCACGCAGCTCCCTATCTAGGCACTATAGCACAATCCTTGGGATCCCTTCAGCGGGGCCATTTGCACAGTGGCTTGAAGCAGAGGTTTGAGGGAAATTTTAGAGATGGTTTCTGAGACAGGATATCAAGTGCAGGTATTTTATTTGACCTGGGAAGCACAACTGTTTTGCCATGTATATTCAAAATGAAGGTGTAGCAGAATGGGTTGGCGTTATACTTAGTATGTTGAAAATTTACTCTGCCACACATCTCGGTCTCTCTTGTCTCCCTCACTGCTTATTAACCAGTGTATTAGCGCATTACCAGACAAATAGGATTCAGGGTACTGTGGTCTTAACCATGTGAGGAAACTGATTTTAGGATTTTTATGTATCAAAATTATCTTAGTGTATTTTCTTATAATAGTCACCATTTAGAAGAAACTGGAATTATAAATTGTCATCTAAAAATACATCTGCCTTCTCCCTGAATCACTTGGAGTAATTAATGATAGAAGAAACCACTTTGTAGTCATAGTTTCACAAACAAACAAGACAATATTTATAATCTAATAGTTGTAAAAACAAGAGTTGACCACTAAGCAAGAAGTCCTGTGCTGATAATGTGGATGGGTGCTTATAGTTAACCACCTCAATCTGACTTTGCAAATCAGTTGGTGTGTACTACCTACTTTATGAATCTGTTAATGAGCCAAGATAGCTTCAGATACAGCAACACATAAGTTTCACATATATTTACATACTGCATATTTTTTATAGCTATAGCTGTGACTCTGTTTATTTAGCTGTCACTTGTTTACATAATAACTTCCAAATGTGCTCTCAGGTTATTGAGTGTTACAGGTTGTGTGTATGTCAAATATTGCATAAGCTTTGTAGTCAACTGGAGGATGTGTAGTGTAGTCTGTTGGCATGCTTTGGGCTCCGCTGGAGAGAGAGCAACTCTGACTTATTGTTTGACCACTGAAATGTCAGTGTTGTAGCGCTTTGCTGCTGACCTGTTCTGGTATTACGCTGTATTCGTTACAGGGATCTAGAAATGTCACTGGCTTGGGAGCGGCAGGGGCTGGAGGAAATGCTGACACTTAGAAAGCAGCTGGTGCTCTTAGGGAGAAATTAATAGGGTAAAAATGTAAAGTCAAAAGGGAGCTTGGATTATGGCAGTGAACATGTATATGGGACTTAGACCACATATTGATTCCATGAAGCTGAAGTGCTGCTTCTTACCCAGTATATGCTTTCTGGCATCTGTCTTGAAATAGGTGGGATGCTTTCTGTGTTACGCCATCCCAGTGTTGTTACCAGAGGCATAGGTTATACTTCTACGTAATCGCTGCAAGATGAAGGTCTGCATTTTATGGCTTATGCTTCCTGAAGTGAATGTGTTAAAGTGTGCTTTGCTTGAGTTTGCACTGTCTGTGTAAAAGATAAATATGTGCAAAAGTAAACGTGAACTTAAGGAAATGTATTATTTTATATCTTGGCATTCTAGTGACTTGCATATTAATTACAAGCAACTCATAAATGCAATGATGATCTTCCTCCATGTTGACCTGTAAACATACGGTTTCGGAGAAGCAAGATGTGTTAATTTGGACCCGTCAAGAGTTGTAAAGGCTGTGCAGACCAAATTCTGCCTCTATTTGTGAGCAAGATGCTTGCAGAAAATGCATTTGCTAAAATCGTACCTGAGATCAGAGTTTGGCCTTGCAGTGAGAGGCACTTAACAATGCCGCTGCTCTTACAGCGGGCACAGTCTCTTTCCATCGCTGTGTTGACTCTGCGAGCAAACAAAAGTGTTCTTGGTGGTGTTTTTAAAGTTACAAAGTAATTAGTTTTGCCATCACAAAGAAAGATTGGAGAAGTTTCTACAGAAAAAGGAGGAATCGTTTTAAATTTTTTTTTTTTAGGTAAGCTAGACATTAAGCAGGTGAAATGCTTCCCATGTTGATTATTGCAGAATGTTGTCATCTCTTTGGACTTTAACACCATAAATATGTACTGGTTGGCTGGATGAAAAGATAACGTGGCAGAGAGCATTAGTGATTTTGGTGATCCGAAAGGGAATTTCTGAATCTGTTGCGCACTGAGACTTAGGTGTGTATAAGCAGACAGCCTCTAGAGTATGAGAGGGAAGAACTAGAAAAATGGAATATGATCCTCACATACGATCTCACATCCTAAAAGTCAGTGAGACTTTCCCTGATGTCCCGCCTCACTGTGAAGAAGTGTGTCTCCACTCCCACTGCCTTTTGTCTTGAGGTTCCCTTTCCCTAAAGTGGCCTGGATGAAGAGGGAACTTGACCTAAGCCTTCACACATTCACATAGCTGATCTTTCAGTAAACCCGAACTATTGAAACGCAGAGGGAAAGGCGTGAAACTAACCCATACCTCTGCAGCAACCCATCCAGGCTGTTCCAAAGCAAGAGCTGTGTTTGGTGCCCTCTGAGATTTTGCAATCCCCTGTTATAAATCTCTCAGTTGCATAGAAGTCCACCTATCTTGAAAAAGGGGACCAGAGCACAGTCTTGACATTCCCCTATGTACAGGTCACTCTCCCCGTCTTTTTAGCAAGCTTTTTGAGCTTTTGTCTTGGTCTTCCTTTTTTTTTTTTTAATCAGATCTTGAGAAATTGTTGTTCCTCCCCTATGATTTCTAAGCCATTTCACCTAAGTTTGGAGAACGGTAGTTTAGGTGAGGGCAGCACTTATTCTGTGATAATGGAAACTGTGGAAAGTGCTATTTTTGTCTTGATTTTATCCGAGTGGTGTATCTGTCCATAGATATCCCTGACTCCTAGCAATGGCAAAGGGTGTATGCAATAGAAACTGGGACTCATGTCTTCTTACAAAGGTATTGGGATTTGTAAACACCCCATTTTGCCAGGCATGTGGTGAAGAGTAGACTTGTTGCTGTGCTTTGTGAACACTGACTCTCATTACATACTTCATAACCTTCACACCTAGTTCGTGGCATCCGCGTTTTCCCTGCATTAGAAAGATGGCAGAGTTTTCTGGAGTTATGGATTAATTGCAAAACAACGCTCAAAACAATAAATCTCACATCAGCCAAGAATAAATAATCTCTTTGGGCTGCTTGCTCAAGGATCGTGTGCTACTTCAGGCATGCTTGCAGCTGTTATTAATAATAATGATTGTATCACAGCTGTCAGCAGCACCCACAACCTGGATCTTCTCATTCTTGTGACAAGATGTTGAATCTAATTAGAGGAGCTTTTGTTTTGTTTATATTTATCTATTGTGAAAAGAGGTAGATCAATCCACCTGATCCTGGAATGGCAAACAGGATTTCTTCCCCTCTGGACATTCCAGTTACTTTATTTTGACCTTGGGAGAGCAGCCTTGTGAAACAGGTAGGGACTGGCAGAGCTGTCTCCTGTGTTAGTCAAAGTCCAGTTTTGTTGTATGTCCAAAGTCCAGCTGGTTGTTATAAGCAGCTGCAATATAAAGTTCCACAAAATTGCCTTTTAGCGATTTCAGACTTTGTATTTAGTGTAAAACAGGAGCTGTGGAGGGGGAGGGTTGGTGTTTATTCACACAGAGGTTTTTGCTGGTTTTCCGCCGCTGAACATACTTGAGGCTTAAACAAAGCAAATCTGTATGCAGTCCCACACCGTAACACCGACAAAATTCTTTAGGCCCTTCTGTTAATACGGTTCTCATCAAGCATCACCGCTTTTCTTGACGATGTTCAAACAGCCTATTCACATGTGGGGCCTTCAGCTGGGAAAACAACAACAATCAAGTAGGTTGAAAAATGTTTGTTCATTTTTTAGTTAGGAAGAAGGTGGAAAGGATGAGAGAGGTTGAAATATTATGGGTTGGCAGAAACTCAGCAGGAACCTCTGGAAGGAAGAGAAGAAAATGTGGATTGAAGAAACTGGAGCCCTGAGGGCAATCCTCTAAAAATATATTAGAATAGCACTGTCAGTTAAACTATTCTCAAGACACGCAAGTCCCACACTCTTAATTGAAAAGTGCCAGGGGTAAGGTGCTCACCTTGAAACTCATTATCTACTTAAAATAATTTCTTTCATTTGCTACTGTTGAGGACTTGTTTTAAACTGAAGTAAGAGTTAGAGCCTGAAATACCATTTTCTTCTTGTTCTGAGAGAGTTCTCTCAATGGAACGGTAGAGTCCAGCTAATAAGACCTGGTTTATTTAGGATACGTATTTATGATTTACCAATTATTTAATGCCTCTGAGTTTGATAGTATTCCTCCTCTCACCCTAAAATATTACAATATGGGAGGTTTCATCATAGCTCTAGTATGAAGTACCTGTGCACGTGATATGCGTGTATGTATGTATTTATCACTACGTGTATCTTTGGGCACTGCTGTGGTTCTGGGGGCTGTGGTACAGACCTTCTCCTGAAGTGGTTGCGGTCTAACTAAACAAAAGAAGCAGAAAGAAGCAAGAACTATCATTTCTCAGAGCAGACTGGGAACAAAAGCATAAAAAATTCAGTGACTTATGTAAAGTCATGGGCAGAATCTTACACACACACACACACAAGGTTTATTGAATATGATTATTGATTACTATATTTTTTGCTTATTATTATAAAATGAGGGGAGAATTTGTGCTATAATTAGGAATCTGATATCCTCTTGTTAAAGTTCAGGGCAGAGAGTTGAAAAACTAGAAAAAAGAAACAGGACAATTTACTAACAGGGCAGAGAAAAAGCTCTTCTCTGTCAGTTGAAAGCTCAAGCCCAGGGGAGGTAGTGGTTATTCTTGAGTAATTCGTATCAATCTGCTGCAGAGAAAAAGAGAAAGAGAAACTGAAGACTGGGAGGGGCAGTAGGGTGTTACAGCTTTAAGGGCTACATTACTTATGTCCAGGGCTCCTTTACTTATGTCCAGGGCTCACGTTTAATTCAGAGTTCAGCGCCGCAGTTTGCGAAATCAACATCTCTTTTCCCGATTCACCTTCAGACTCATAGGCATGTCTTCATTAATCCTGTGATTTAGGAATAGGGCAGCCATGGGTGACTGGAGACACCCACCATATCACAAACATAGTATTGCTACAATTTATTCTGGGGTCTATTTGCATAGTTGTTTCAGGCATACAACACAGGAGCTGAGCGAGGAATGAGCGAAGTGACCCATCTCCTGCTCTCCAGCTTCCTTACGCTGCTAGGAGTAGCAGCTCTCACCTAACAGGTTGCTATTGAGAGTGGCAAAGTAATTGGCTCACTCAAATTGATAAATTCTTCATGCTTCCTGAGCTGTGCAGTAGCAGCAGGAATTAGTCTTGCCTGTTCTTGCCTTCCCTTCAGACTTGCCAGAATGCAGAAAGGTAACCCCCCCCCCAGCAAAGCGGTGGCGCTTGGTGTGGGGACCAGAACCTGACGGCATCCAGCCATGAGCTCAGCAAGGACGAGGGCTGTGGCAAACCAGTGAATACTGAGCATCTTTGGTGGTTTTTGGTGTGTGGTTTTTTGGTTGTTTTTCTTTTTTTAAACACCCCTATGCTTCTGCCGGGAGATTAACAGCAACACTCGAAAGCTAAAGCAAATGGAGTGGCTTGCTGTTCCATCTCGCTTTGCCCATGCTTCATTTCAATATTTAAGTTGCAATTCCGAAGCACGATTTGTTGTTTATTTTTCTGCCCTTCTTTCTCTTGTTGGTGTTGAGTGGTGTGGCAGTGTCTGACTGTGCAAGTCAAACAAAAAAAAAAATCCTGACTCATTGTGGGAGGAAGGGGGGTGACGGATGCTTGATTTCACCAGCGGGAGCTCCGCTCCAGACTTCATCAGTCCTTAGTCCTGTCAGCCTGAGACAGAAGGGACCATGCAGCTTTTTTAGGAATACGAAAGTGTTCCGTGTAATCCATCATCTGAATACCAGACGCTGGGCTGCTGAAAAGGTTTGATTATTGGTCCAGAACTTACTAAATTCAGTGGCAGTGTTTCTTTCACCTCAGCAATCCCTGGGTCGTGGTCCTCACTGTATCAGCACTTTTAGGAGCAAAGCTTGTCCCTGACACTGAATTACAGGTCTTGGTCCAATACGTTTCTGGAATTCTAAGGTTCATTTCTCCCCAGCTCGCTACACTTCTTCATTGTCCTTGTGACTTGTTCATGGCAGGATGAAGTTATTCTTTAAAGGCCACTTTCATGAGCAACTTCAAGCTATGCTCACTGAAAGTTACCGTTCAAGTCTGTGTTCTGTGACCGCTTTATACTTCAAAATCAGTCTTCAGTGTGTCCTTTGAAATGTGTTTTTATGCAGAAATTTCTAATATCCTTGAAAGCTGGCAGGCAGCCCTGGAAAGACCTGATTTTGTGGGATATAGAGCTGCGTCAGGTAAGTGCTGAAGAAGGTTTCTGGCACTTTCTGTATTCTTTCTTGGAACAAATGCTTCTTGTAGTTTGGCTCTTCTACATTCAGGCTATGTGTTTCTTTAGCTTATATTCTCATCAAAGCATTTTGTGTAGTTTTTCTGAAAAAACAATTTAATGTACTTAAAATATTTAAATCAGCTTCTACGTGCTTGCTTCCAAGGGCTTGAAGGTAAATAACTCTTCACAGCACTTTCTAGAGCATTGCCTGTTCAGCAAAGAGTGGCTGTAGCAAGGACTGTCTTTGGTGCTTGCTGGGCTGTGCAGAGAGCCAGGGCTTGTCCGCAGGGGGTGACAGGCTTCAGCACTGAGAAACACATGTGGTGTGTTAGTGTTGCACAGCAGAGTATGGCCTGGGGACAAGAAATCCAGTCCAAAATGAGCTGCAGATAAGCTACATCCATGCCACTTAGCGAGCAAGCTTTATCTTTCAGGTTATGCTACATAGTTAAGGGATGTGCCAATGGTCAGACACATAACAGGGCTAAACACTGAATATTGGGTATGTCTGCGTAGTTGGGTGCAGACAAACGTGTCTTTTGCCCATGCTTAAAGCTGGTTGCAGGCTGGCGTGGAGGCTTGGCAGCTGCGGTAGTTCGGTGTTGTGCCTGAGATAATAGATCTGCCTCCCGGCAAGGCTTATTACCGCTGGTACAGTGCCACAGCCATGCAGCCATATGGCCCTGGGACTGGAGCTGCCTTGCCTCAATTAGGAGCACGCAGAGAAGGGAGATTGCATGCGTCTGCGCCGGTCTGCATATGCACGCCCTCTGATCTCCCAGGTTGTGCCCTGTGTGTTCATCAGAGTGTGCCATTCTCCCGTCTCCTGCGCCGTCCTTCCGGCTCTGGTGCGGGACACGCTGCTCTGCACCTCGCGCCGGGGTGCCCACACCGGGAAATGCATTGAGGCCAAAACATCTCTTGAACACTTAGCCTGATATGCTTAGACATCGCTGTGGAGGTATGTTAAAAAGTCGCACAAATTAAATCTACCCTCTCCATCGAGTTTGTCTGTTTAAAAAAAAAAAAAAAAAGAAAGAAAAAAAGGAAAAAAGATCAGCTTAGGAGCATGAAGAATGCAGTAACAGTGCTATGTCCTGTGTTGTTGCTACTTTAAACACGCTAATTTCAGTCACTATACAGTGAAAATAAAAATGACAGACTCATCAATTTACATTTCAAATTAGAGTAATGACTTTCTTCTTTTGTTAAAGAGAAAGGTTAGAAGGTTTGACCAGAGGTATTTATAAGGAACCTCACATGTCTTTAGTGGAGTAATAGGAATGTGACTGACATAACTTTCAAATTATATGGTTTACCTTGGGGCAAGCAATGTGAGAAAGGGAGCAGCAGGGAACTGGCATAGTGAAACTTATCAATACTCATCTTCTGAGATGAAGAACAAACGTTCATTTAGTCCTGCACACTTTTGACTGCTCATCCCGGGTTCTGGGGGCTGGTGGGCTGGGGCACATCCTATTTGCAGCCTCATGATAAGCAGCTGTTTCCTTGGCGAATTCATTTCTGAAAGTGAGATAATCCGATTTGAATGGAGCTGCAGGCACCCACTCATTCTGCCAAGCGAGGAGAAAAGGGGGGGGGAAGAAAGATTTTTCTCTGCTTCTTCCTTTGCACTCTGTCATGATTCAAGGACAGATAAAAATCTTGGCCTTGTTTCTCTCCTCCCTGTTTTGTGGCCCTTGATAGCTTTGTAAGCTTGGTTATTTTTGCTGGAAATTGCAAACTCACTTCATTCTCCATGGCGTGATTCTTGAATCTGTAGAACTGAGGCTGTGCCAACGCACAGGATTTTGATTCTAATTCAGCAAGGAACGTAAGCAAGTGTTTGATTTAAAGCATATTTTCAGCCCACCTGTATTCGGCAGAAATCTCAAGCTGTTTGTACTGAGGACTTGCAGTGCCCAAGAGTGCGCAAAACTCCTCATAATCTTGAGGATGTATGGGCACCTGCGCGCTGTGCACCTCCAGGAGTCCGTCTCTTATTTATCAGATACCACAGTTGTTCAGCAATTTCACAGTACGTTTTTGAAAGTTTTTCTTTCTTTAGAAGAAAAAATGCTTTTGTATTTCGCTGTGAGTTTCCTCCTTAGCCCCCTTCTCTATTTTTACATTTTCTCAAATTGTTGCAATATGCTAGAACTTGGATGAATCTTTCTCCGGGCGCAGATGTCTCTTACGAGCTGCCTGAAGGGAACGGTGTGCAAGCCGCATTGCTCTTTCATCAGCCTCCCTCAGGCCCTGAGCCATCAGAGACGGATCGACAGTCACTGACTTGTCATGTTTTCTCCTCTCTGCACTTCCACGCGGTGCTGCGCGTGAATGTAAGCTGTGAGGTACAAGTGAGTCTGAGCCTTGCACAGCATCAACTTGGAAATATCCAGGGAAGTGAGAAGCAAGCATGGACGCAGTGCTGAAGAACGGGCCGGAGGCAGCAGGGCTTTCTGGAAGACAGGCAGAAGAAATTCCTTTTATATATTTATTTTTTTAATTTTCTGAGGGGAGAGCATGTACCTAACGGCTCAGAAGGTTGTGTGCTGCAGCAGAGAAGAGCGGGAGGCAGGGCTGGCAGCTGGCCGGGCTCACCTGCGTTACACTGAGAACAGAAGGAGCACAGGATTGAGGAGCACTGACAAAATATCGAGGTCCGGTCCGGGGAATGCACATTCTGATAAAGAAAAGTGCTTGAAAAAGTTCCTGTCTAACACCTGGTTTACTGTGTGATGAGTTGCTGAAGAGGGGCAGTAACCGCAGCAAGACCCACCTGAGACAGGCTCTGCCAAGTGACCTGCAGAGATTTGCTCCTCCCACAGGGACCCATTTTGTGGGGGAGACTCTGGGTCAACACGAGGGCACTGTGCTTATATGTGCTTCCTCCCTGTGCTGGTCGCCTTGTCAGAGCCTTTGTGGCTGGCATTCCTGAATAACTTTTATCTCTCTGATTTTAATGTTATAAGCTCTAGTCTGTCATAGACACTTTTTTTTTTTTAGTTTAAGAAAAGTAACATTTCACCCACCCTGCAGCTGTGTGCGGTATGTTTACCACTAGATAACAACATCCTTAAGGCAGGTTTCACCCAAGCCTGTGTATCTGTAAAATTATATCCCAACCTCCCCAGAACACTTCTCCACTATGAAAAAGAAGTTACCTCGGTAATATGTGAGCGTCTCTACAGTAGAAAAATACATTCGTGCTGCCAGCTTAGATGAGGAGCTGTCTGCCTTAGAAAGAGTATCCTTTCCATATTTAGAAATACGCTTTTTTCTATCTGCGTAGTATTTATTGGCTGTAATTGATGAATCATCTGTCTGGGGACTCCTTCTGGTGTTGTGAGTGGGCCAGACTTCACAGTAGTAGAATAGGTCTCTCCCAACTCTAACTTCTATCATATAAAGGCTTCACATGGATGCTTTTGTAAGTTGTGTAGCAGTGGCAGTCCAAAGGTTAAATGGCTGCCTTTCAGCTTCTGCACAGCAGTGATATGGGATTAGGTTTTCTCAGTGGGTCTCTAGGTACTCATAAATCAGAGAGTTCCCTTGCTATGATTTCTTCCTAGTTCTGTAATCTTTCCAGGGAAGCAAGTGACCTCTTCTCACTGGGATAGTGCAGATGACGATATTTTTCCCTGTAGCAAGCCACAAAAGTTTTTTGTTCTGTTCTTAGAAGGTTATTGTTGGGGGGGGGTGGGTGGAATCCAAATGCCATCTCATGAGAGAGAAAAGTGATAACTCACTGCTAATAGATTTATGACAAGAGCTTTGTTGCTCTCCATGTTCTGATGGCCCACATGTCCCTTTGATTCATTTCCCAGCACGATTTCTTCATTTCATTCCTGAATTTCCTTCCGGAAATACAAGAGTTGCTTTTTGCATAATATAAAAGATTTGGGAGTTTATGCGTGCATGGGAAGGAACCAAGCAAAAGGGCACTGAATAAAATGTCTGCCTTTAGCCAGCAGTTGGTGTGACCCTCTTGTGTGCTGGGTGGTCTGGCTGCACTTCGTTTATTACGCTCCTATGTACATATTGGCAGATTTAATACTTAGTAGTTCGTAGCTATGCTTCTTACAAGGCATTTCTCAGTATCTGTCAGTGGGTGGTATTAATGTGTAATACACCAGACCCAGTCCAGCCAGTTTACAAGTGGGTTTTTTTTTTATGTTCAGCCCACCCCTTTCTCTCCAAGCATTCTTAGGCTGGTAATGGTGATGTCTATGACACCAGAAGGAGATCCTGAAAAAGAATAATTGCTTCCTTGCCAGGTATGTCTAGAAGTCAGAACAGGGAGCAGAACTGGATTGGAATTAAGTTTGCGGACTTCAGTTTGAGCCTGAGAAAAGTCTTCAAGGCTCTAGGCTGGGTGGCTCCTAAGGTAATAGAAGATGCAATATTTAAAATTCAGAGACTGAGGGAAAGAGGACTGCAGCCTGAGCGCTTACCGTGGAGGTGGCTGGGGGTACAGGTGGTTCCATGACTGGGATGTGCAGACTTACTTCAGTAACGTGTGCTCACATTTGAAGGTTAAGGCCTGCCTGGAAGTGCAGTCTGGCACGGCCCCCGATTGTCCCAGGTTCTGCAAGCTGGAAATTCTCGGATTAAGTGAATTTTTCTTGGGGGGAAAAAAGTATATTTGTAAAGTCTGACATGTTTCACAGAAATTTGCCGGTTTTGAGGAGCTTCTGACAAAACACACACGGGACTTGCTGGAAATGGTTTGCTGCCATGAAAACCGGTGCATTGCCCTGGAGTAGGGGGTTCTGGAGTTCCTAGTGGTGCTGCTGACTGCCCTTTGAGTGCCAGCAGTGTCAAGGTGGCTCCCACTGTTTTGATTACTCTGAAGCTTTCAGCATCTAGAGTATCGCTCCAGGGATCTGCTCCAGGACTTCCATGTCCTTGTTCCAGCACAAGGTGCCCCATGAGTTGTGGCTGGAAGTCCTCTCAGAGCTCCCAGATGTCCACTCTGCAAAAGGCGGATGGGACTGCACAAATTTACATGGGCTTTGGAGATATGGTGAGCAAGCCGTTTGTCAAGGGGCTGTCATTTTGCATTCAGTGACTAGAAGTTTACGGATTTGGGTGCTGGGAGCAGAGTATAAACTAGAGGAGCTTACGATACCAAGTTGCGGGAGGGGTGATGGGAAAGCTGTCCCGGGTCAGCAGGTTCCTGCCAAAATACACCAAAATACACCCAGAAGTCACCAAGACTGGAGAGGTAGGGACATGAGCCAGAGTTTATCACTTGGTGGAGGAATTGCAAGGCACCTTGGCGTAACATCCAAAGGCAATACGCATTGCCTGGGAGTACTTTTTTCTTTAGAAGGAGAGGAAACAATGGTCGTGATGGTAAATCATGCCATGTCTCTCCTGATTTGAGGCAGCACTAGAACACTTAGCTGAAATCATTGTCAAATATCAAAAATAGTATGTGACAAGTAATAGACTTCAGAATTAACAATATTTGCTGAAAAATTCACATAAACTGGTTCTTCTAACATTTCTTTACGCTACTTTTGCAGCTTGAGGAAAGAACAAAATAACACCTTTCTGAGAAATAAAGATAATTATTATTTAAGGGACAAAAATTTGCATTAACTGATCCTTTAGTGTAACAGCAACTTTAAAAAGAGGTCGCAGCCCTCAGTCTTAAGAATTTAGCAGCTCTCAAGCTGAAAGCTCTGTTAATCCAGAGAATAAGAGGAAGCAGATCAGCTTTCTTGAGCTTTAATATAGCAAACTGCTGCCAGGCAAGTAAATTGATCTCAGAAAGGAAGGGACAACAGGATTTGGAAGTGCAATAAAAAATAAGATGTGATCATAAAACACAACATAAAAACATATGTTTAATGCATTTTTATTTTTTATTTTCCATTTAGTGTTGTGATTATGCCATAGCTAACAGCAGCCATTACACAAATCAGTGGCAGACAGGCTGAAATACTGTTTCAATTACCCTGCTCACAGCAGCTCACCCCAGCCCAGCTATAAATAACTAGCAGATCCTACATTGCTCCGTGGATTAAGATTAAAGATATGCAGATAATTTAAACCCTTAACATAACACTCCTCCGCTGCAGAACGTATTTTGGAGCCAATTGCTTGTGTCCCCCAAAACGGAGCGTACTGCTGGGAGGCTACCATCAAATGAAGCATTAGGCTAATAGTATTTTATGACAAGGTAATGATAGACTAAGCCAAGGCATTTCATCTCTCTCCGTGTTCCTTTGCGTTAAGATAATTAGGAAATGTGTTTTCCCCTCCTCTAACCTCTTCAGACTCCTGGAGAAATTGGCCAGCCTGTGCCTGTGTGTGACATGCTCTCTCCACAGAAGGGAGCTGCATTCCACAAACTAGGCTGGAGGGAAGCTTGTTCCTGAAAATTCTACTATGTTTAATCTGTTTCAGTTAAGATGATAACTAATACAAACACAAACAACTCCTCCGTTCTCGCTCTTTCTCTCCCTCTATTTCTGGAGAGCTGGTGCTGTACCCCTAGGACATCCAAATGACACAAGAAGTTAAATTATGCATGGAACAGCATCCCCCAGAAGTTGTCTTATTGTGTGAATATCTCTGGGCTTAAAATAAACTGGATTCTGAGATGTAGAACAGGAAGAAGGCAGAAGACGTTATAGGAGCTGAGTCAGATGTGAAAGCAAGCCTGTTAAGCTGTGTGCTATCAATGCGTTGCTTAGAGAACGCTGCCCGATTGACTGAGAGAATGTTATTGTCTTTGAGATGCCTACAGAAAACTGGGTAATTCAATGCAGAATATTGCAGTGTCTACTTTGAGCCGTCCAAGTCCTTTTCAGGTTCTTGTCCTTATCTCTATAAAGTTAACTTGGGATTTATATTGATGAACATCTTTCTAGAAATAGGCACTTAAAGCAGCTCTTTCTTACTAGACAGGTGGAAGAGGAAGAACACTATTTTCTTCCAGTTCTTCAGATCTTACTGAATACATCAGCGCTAAGAGCTCATATCCAGGATGTGTGAGACATGGTTTTACTGCCCTTAACTTGACAGAACTACAGTCTGCATGTTGTATGGGCTGGTAGAGTGCCCGAACCATCAGAGTCTGCTGAGCTTTTTCGATTTTCAGCGAACAGCAACATATTGATTGAGGCCACGGAAGTTAGAGTGAGAAGTAACGTGGTAGCTAACTCCTTTCTTTAACTGTAAAGTCTGGGATTTCAGGCTTATTTATCTCACAGTAAATGTCCTTGGATTTAGCTTCTTTTTCTCCTCTCCCAGATGGAAGTTACAGTCAGCACGCTATGCAGTAATTACTTTTCTCTTTTCTTCTGTTTTCTGTGATTCGGGGAGTATTTTAGAACTTTATCAGGGAGGTTAGATAATACATTTTGGTTTAAACGTTAGGGAATTTAACTGGGATCTTATTTATAGTCCCTGCAGAAAGGGAAGAATGTTGAATCTGAATTTGCCATGTATTAGATAAGTTTTTCAGTCACTGTGCTGTGAGGTAAGATCGGGAGATTGGAAGAGAGCCACGCTGGGGTGTAAAAAGCAGTAAATTACTGAGTTTGTGAGCTCTGCTGTACGTGTGACCTGGGCAGCTTGCTTCTCAGGATGTTGTGGTTACACAGAGAGACAGACGTATAGGTCACTTGAAGAACTTAGATAACTAGGAAAATCCAGTTCCTAGGTTAGCTGGGTTAATTCTGACCCTCTGCATAGGTTGATTTTGCTCATTCCCATCCCTCTCTGTACTACTTTGATATAATCTGTTGCTGGTAGTTCTGAACATCTAAATGCTTTATATATCCTGAAGGAGTTTCAGATATCCGCACCGTTTATTGGTGCACTGATTAATTAACCCCACATTTTAATGAAGGTAATTTGCTCAAACTTCTCAGCACACATATGCTGTGCATGTGAATACCTTTATTCTTTCTCCTTCTGTGGTGAAGTTGTGTTGACTTACGCTGCGTGAGGATGTGACCAGATTAGTGTGTGTGTACACAGGGGGGGAATACAGTGAGTAAAGGAAGAAGAAGAAAAATCGCATCATAGGAACGGTTAGGACTCTGATTAGTTTCAGTGAATAAAGCAACTCCCACAGATACAGTACTGCCTCATGAGGATATGAAATGGTCAAGCAGACGTAATCTGCTGGAGGATGTCTGTGACATTTTATTCCTTTCTTGTCAGAATGCCTGCCAGAACAATGGCTGAGATGTTTACAGAGAAGCAGAAGGCTCTTTTTTGTTGGTGTTGTCATATTTCTTTTGTGTGTGTGACTTCTTCCCCATTTTGAGTTGAGACTCAAATGTTGAGACATCACGTTACATACACCACCACTTCTAGCAGGAAACGAAAGTACAGTGTGCAGTAAATAGTTCAGGAGTGAGAGGACGTATTTGTTACCATGACAAGGAGTATGTCTGTGAAGAAAAAAAAACAGCATCCACAGATAGTCTTGAGAGATTTGGAGACCTCACACTGCTGGAGTTCCTGAAGACAACGGTTATGGGCAACTTTATAATTGCAGAGGCATGTTGAGCATCCTCTGAGCTGAAAAAATGCCCCCGAGCTCGACGTTTGTTTAGAAGACACACAGATTTATTTGATTATCAGCTGTGAAAGTGTCACATACACAGATCATTAATCCAAGGCTCCAATCCATTGCCCTGTGATGAGGTAATTTGCTGTAAAGCATAACTGTAACTCCTGTACATAAGACATGAGAATTAACAGACCTCTAAATGAGGTCAAAAAGTCCTTTTCTGGGCTGCAGCTGGTTTTGTACTTTACTGCTGTGAAACTGCTATTTTACTTTTGCTCCAAATGCGACTTTAAAATGAAAGGGAATTTGTTTCGAAAATAACGATCAGAGGGCTTTTTTTGCCATAAACGCAGCCCTGAAGCTTTTGTTGTGGTAGGACCCAGTAGAGCCCAATCTAAAACTCTGCTGATCACCTGAAATTCCCAGGGGTATAGTGGTGAGTACTAAAAAGTCTGAGCCATTGTGGAAACTCAGTACCCTTGTTGGCAGGCTGAGAATTAACCCTGCTTCTGCAGAGAGAAAAGACCGGAGCTGCCCGGCCCAGGTTCCTCTCCATGAGGGAAGTGAAGCTTTCTCCTGGCTGGAGTAAATCCTTGCAGCTCCGGGACAAAGCACTGTAAGAGAAAACTCTGCTTTTCATGTGCATTAGGTATAGGCGGGAAGGAGTCTTGCTAGCCGCAGTATAAGGCAGAGAGAAGTAGCAGTCAGATCTTGCTGAGAGGTTCTCTAAACAGCTAAAGCTTTTAGATGCTTTTAGGAAAGACTTGGTATCACCTCTGGGTAAGTATAGTGAGGGAATAATTTCTGTGGTGGGAGAGCTTAGGTGCCGGAGGGCTGTTTCAAAAGAACCGGTTGAATTGCGTTGAACAAAGCCAGGCAAGCTAAGTTCCCTCTCTTCCAGCTCCCACATTGCATTAATCTCTTGTGACAATGCAGTTAAGTGAGGGAATTCTCTTTAGTCACTGAAAATAGCAGCAAAGACAGTTACCATGGTGGAAAGTGCAGAGACTTAAGAAGCCTAAGGGAGACTGACAGAGCTTTGCAAAACACGTTTGTTTTCCTAAATTTTGTGGGGTTGAGGAGGGGTCGAGAGTTATGAAGTCTTTTGGATTCTTTTCTAGCTGGGTTTTAAAATTGCATGAAGCAGACACAATTGGTGAAGTTTACCATCACAAAAATGAAGATCTGCCATGTACAGAGAATCTGGCTTCCTCTCAAAACAGCAGCAAACTGAAGAGGCTGGATACAAAACGCTTCTTGCTTGTCTGTATTGTAGAGCTTCTTAGCAACTGCTTTTTAAGTGCTCTCTTCCACTCCTAATGGCCACTAATGCCATTGCAGATGGCTCCGTGCCAGATGTAGACAGGCCATTTGAAAACAAGTCATCTTTCTGGCAGATGTCTCGTTTCATCGTTGCCTTGAATCAGCTCAGAGTTTTGCATCTTTTAATTTCGGGCAATAAAGTCAGGTGTGAGCTGTAACCATCTGAGGGAATGTTTTGAAAGTCAAAAAGCGGACAGAAAAGCCACAGTCTGTGCCGGCCTCTGCTTGGGTGGACGGAGCCCGCGATCACCGGCATTTCTGACTTGAATGCAAATTTGAAATTCAGTTCCTGCAAATAGTCTCTATTTGAGCTTATTATTCTCTCTTCATTTGCCTGATTCCTGCCAACAGTCACATTCATTAGTGTGTTCAGCTGGAAAAAACATGAAATGGGTGTAAATCCTGTTGATGTGAATTCACTAAGGTATTGAAGTGACTGTTTCTGTTAGTTTTGTGGCATTCCCTCATTTCTGTTTGTTGCCATGCAGTCAGTTCTCAGCCATTGTTCCCTGCAGGAATACAGTGAGGCTCAAAACATTGCAATTCATGCAAAAGGAAGAATAGGAATAAGTTCACATCACAAGTCAAAAGTAAAGCATTCATTTCTCATCTGGTGACTAAAAAAAGTGTTGAGTCCTGGCTTCCCCAGCTCCTCATTTTATCTGAGTTGGAAGACCCTCTTTTATTCTGCACATATGTCATCAACGCCTGCTGTCTTTACTTCTTTCACCGCCTTTTTAGCCATTGTCTGCTACGAAGCACGATGCTGTCCTTCAGTTTGCGTTTTTCTTCCCTCAAAGTAAGCCAGTAAGTGAAGCTGCAGAGTGGCGTTCTTAAAATGCGTGCCACTACCGGGTTATAGTATCAGACGTTTTTCTTCTGGTTGTACGTGGCAGGATGTAAGCAGTGACTCTGAGCTTGCAAAATGCAGACCTAAGTGCCCTTTCTATGTAATTACTACCATTACCTTGTTACTTTTATTTCCTGCACACTTAGTTTTGAACTGAAAACCCTGTTCTCTTTTCTTATTTTTCATACAAGAAACCTGTTGTTCTCCTCCCTTCCCCCCCCCAAGTAAGTAAGTAAGTTTTGCTGTAAGTAAAAGAAACTCTGCATTTTTGTGTTACTGTTGAGTTGTTTGGCAGGTTCCCTCATGGTCTAATGAATTAGAGTTGTTCCAGGGTGGCTCCTCTTTGGTATTCTTAGACTTTAGGAGAGAAAGGCCACCTGTTTTAGCTGCTTTTTAAGCCTGTTTCTCAGCTGACGGTTTTCTCTCTAATTCAGATTTCCGCCACTGCCTGACCTCTCTTCCTTTCACATTTGACAGCTGAAGTATTGTATGTCAGTTGTGCTGTGATACCGTATTTCCACAGAGATGATTTCCTTGTGGTCAGTGGACGTTCTTTAACCAGTACAGAGATTGAGAGGAGATGTTTGGTTTTTTTTTTTGATCTAGTCACATCCACTGAAGAAGTTCTCCCAGATCAAAAGATCAGTTAACAGTAGAGGAGTTAGATGCTGATCATCTCCTGTGGCAATCGGTGTGGGGATGGGATTGGATTAGGTTAGATGAGATTAGCACTGAAGTCCAGATTCTGATGAGAACATGTTGCTGCTGGTGTATGCTGACCCAAGCAACAAAACGTATCAGACGGAGTGGCAACTGGTTTACTTTATCAACACTTTCCCACTTGGAACATGCCCTTTTCATTCTGACGTTACTGTACAGCACAGCCCTTAATGTGTTTTCGTTATCTGCAGCTGTTTAGAATGAATGAAAGGAAGCTCAACCAGACATCAAGTTGTCAAAGGACAACTGCAAGTAGGTTTGGGGCCAGTGCTAGTTATATTGCTGCTTTCACAGTGCATGCGTCATCATTCACAGCATATGGAGAAGACAGAGGTCCCTAAATTGTTGTTTTTCAGCTTAGACATTGAGACGTGGCAAAATGGTTAATTCCATTCCAGAAGCACAGACATTCCGTGGATAATAAATCCAGAAAATTAGATCAAAGTCTGACTATATTCCTGATAGTTAATCTGAAACAAAACCATGCCTACTTTTGCCAGTTGATCTGCAATTGGATAGCTGAAAAGAATTTGAAGAAAAGTGCCTGCAACCTACAGATGACACATTCTGTATTATGGCACAGAGTTACAAAGCGTGGTGCTTCTCGGGGAATTCCTCCGTCAAACAGTGTCAGGTTGAACAAGAAGTAACACACTGAATTCCCCTCCAAGGGCTGCTGCAGCTGTGGCCGTCTGCAGAGGAATCGCTGGACTAAAGCGGTGGGCTATTTCTGAAACAGCTTCAGTAAGTTCCAGAAGCTTCATTTCCACAAAATCTCTTCCCAGGAGGTTTCTCTGAATCTCGGGTGGGTGTGATGTCACTCCAAACCAATGAGCATTGTGAAGGGACTCAGCAGGAACAGCTGCTGCCTGGCAGAAAAGGGTATGGGACAGAGGACCTGCAGTGATAACCACATCATCACATTTTGTGGCCTGGAAACACGTGCAGTCATGGTTGTAGCTCATGTGGACGGGGCGGTGGGGGAGTGGCGGCGATAGGGCTCCTTTTCTGTCATGGAGTTGATCAGTTGGAAAAGACCTTTAAGATAGAGTCCAGCTGTTAACCTAGCACTGTCAAAACCACCCCTAAACCATGTCCATAAGCACTACATCTACACGTCTTCTAAATACCTCCAGGGATGGTGACTCAACCACTTCCCCGGGCAGCCTGTCCCAATGCTTGACAACCCTTTTAAATTAAGAAATTTTTCCTAATATCCAAACCTTCCCTGATGCAACTTGAGGCCATTTCCTCTTGACCTATCGCCTGGCACTTGGGAAAAGAGACCGACTCCCACCTTGCTACCCCCTCCTTTCAGGGAGTTGTAGAGAGCGATAAGGTCTCCCCTCAGCCTCCTTTTCTCCAGGTTCAACACCCCCAGCTCCCTCAGCCGCTCCTCA